>SNQJ01S0004287.1:0-42500 GCA_010110895.2 Picea sitchensis
AAATAGATAAGAGCAACCCTCTTCAGGAAGGAGTTCTTTAATGAGAAGTTTGATTTGCTATCATCATGACATCATCATGACATCATCACAATGACCAAAATTGTGGATAACACATATAGATATGGTTCTCTTGTATAGTTGTACTCTATTCATTTGTTTCTTAAAAACCCCTGAATTGAAGTCCATAATAAAAAGAAAAATTGTACATACATCTTGTGTTATTTGTGTTCCTTGTAGAGATGATTTGTTGATGATATGTTGTTGATATATGTTGCTGATATGTATTCACATCTAACTGATTATATATGACAACAATGAGTAATGAACAAATTTTGAATGTTAACTAAGGAGTTTTTGTGTAAGAGGGAAGTTTTGGGAAAAAGATCCCCACACTCATTCACACCCCCCCCCCCCCCCNGTGTCCAACAGAAGTAACCAAGTTACTAAAATCAATTTCAACTAGAATGGAAATATTGGAAGTAGAGGGGAAGAAGACATACAAAAATCGTCAAAATGTTGATAACAGAGGTAATTTCAAGAGGCCGAATAATAATGCTCCTCAGATTATGAAAAGGGAATGGAGGAACATAGATAGAGATGATCAGAAAGTCTAGACCCCTCTTAAAAAAAACCTTGTTGCAGATGAGGGCGGAGAGGAAGAAGACCTCGATCCAGAAATCCATTGTCTTGAGGACATGTCCTCTTGAGGAAACATCCTCCTCTCTTCACTTAACTCAATCAACATATGAGGAGTCTCTCATGGACAACCAATTAAACTAGCTAAGAAAGGGGGACAAGGCCACCAATGGACCAAATAGATACAACCTTAGGTCCACAAATAAAGAAGGAAAGATTAATGTTCCTGATCAACCTACCAGAGCAGAAAATCATGCGAAAGTTGTAGCAGACAAAAACAAAGGTAAGAAGATTCAAACCCCCCCACCAATAGCCAAAGATCATGTCCTGGAAGTAAGAGAAACTCTAAATCCCCCCTCCTCTTTCAACTTTGAGCATGAAATTCAAAAAATCGGGATCCATGTGCCCCTTTCAGAGCTAGTCAAGAACAAAGATTTCAAGAAATCCCTCTCCAAATTGTTGCATCTCGAGCCTTCATCTTATTCCAGAGACTCAGTAAACCTTCAAGATAAAAAACCAACAGTTATCTTGGGTCCGATGATAGAATATAGAGATGATTCATACCCTCCCTTATATACATCTCTAAATATACATGATAAGGTGCTACATAATTGTTTGATGGACTCAAGGGCATCTCATAATCTCATGCTCAAAACTGTCATGGATCAACTGGGACTAGAAGTCACAAAGGATTATCATTACTTGTATTCTTTTGATTCTAGGAAAGTGAAATGTCTTGGGGTCATCAAAGATCTGGTTGTGACCTTGTTTCAGCTTCCCATGAAAAGTGTGGTCATGGACATTGTGGTAGTTGATGTTCCCACGAAGTTCAGAATGTTGTTGTCAAGATCTTGGATTAAAAGACTCGGAGGAAAATTGCAAATGGACCTCACATATGCTACCATTCTTTTGTTTGGGAGGGAGCATAGGAAACTGTACAGGGAATCTTAGTTGGCCTACATTATTAGTGATGAAGCAGACCCCACCAACCATCCTATCTTTGCGCTTGGGAGGGAGCATAGGAAACTATACATGGAATCTTAGTTGGCCTACATTATTAGTGATGAAGCAGACCCCACCAACCATCCTATATTTGCAGAGGGTGACAAGCACATCTAATATATCCATGATTGATGGATTTTCTAGCTACAATCAGATCTTTGTCCTGCCTGAAGACAGAGAAAAGACAACCTTCACCACTCCTTGGGGAACATTCATGTATGCCAAAATGGCCTTTGGATTTATGAATGTAGGAGAAACCTTCCAATGAACCATGAACATCGTTTTCATTGGAGAAAGAGACAAATTTGTGGTCATCTATCTAGACAAAATAACCATCTTCTCCAAATTTGATAAAGAACATGGTCAACATCTGAGAAAGGTCTTCCCGAAATGCAAAAGGTTTGGTATCTCCCAAAATCCAAGAAGTTTTTATTTTCCATGCAGGAAGGAAAATTGTTGGGATACATTGTATCGGCTGAGGGGGTCAGGATTGATTCAAGCAGGGTAGAAGTTGTTCAAGCCTTATCACTTCCCAGATCCAAGAAAGAAGTTTAGTCCTTCCTAGGCAAAATCATTTTTTTGAGAAGGTTTGTTTCAAATTTCGTTGAATTGTTGAAGCATATCACATCCATGCTCAGGAAGGGGAATGAAGTAAAATGGACTGCTGAATCTAGAGAATCCTTCAACCAAATAAAAATGGCACTTACTGAAGAAATTATGCTAGTCAATCCTGATTATTCCAAGGACTTTCTGATTTTTTCCTTCGCTTCATTTGATATAGTGGTCATTGTTTTACTTCAAAAGAATGATGTAGGGCTGGAGAAACCTATTTCTTTTTTCAGCATATCACTAAGAGATGCGAAGTTCAGATATGACATCATGGAGAAGAAAGCCTATGCTTTGGTGAAAGCCCTCAAATCTTTCAGAGTCTATGTTTTTCATTAAAAAATCATTGCATATGTTCCTTCAGCTTATGTGAAGGACATTCTCATTTAGCTTGACATAGATGGAAGGAGCAAGCAAATTGCCAAAATCCTTGATTTTGATCTGGAAATAAAACCCACCAATCTAGTTAAAGTCCAAGGTTTAGCCAAGATGTTGAATGAATCTAATTGTAAAGATTTGGGGGTTAACTTCATCAATGCTCGCTCAGAAAATCCACAGGCTAAAGTGTCTAAAAAAGGCCCTCAGGACAACCCTCCATTGGTATAATGTTCTTGGTACAAAGATATCATGTATTTTCTAGAAAATGTTGTGACCTCCAGATGGGATGGGGAAGAGCAATGCAAGAGATTTAAATCTCAAAGCGATTAGATATTGCCTTATCAACCAAAATTTGTATTGGAAATACCCTCTAGGGGTTCTATTAAGATGTTTAGACCTACAGGAGGCCCACAAGCTTATGTTTGATTTTCATGACAGCCTGTGTGGGGGACATCATTTTTGGAGAACCACAGCCTACAAAATTATTAGATTTGGGTACTTTTGGCCTAATTTGTTCACCGATGTTTGTGCGAAAATCAGGGCTTGCATGAAATGTCAAAAATTCTCTGGGAAGAAGCAACTCAAGTCTCTGCCATTTAAGCCTGTGGCAACTACATGACCCTTTCAGTAGTGGGGCCTAGATTTTATTGGGGAGATTCATCCTCCTTCGAGTGGTCAGCATAGATGGATCTTGACTACACCGATTAATTCACCAAATGGATAGAATCTATCCCCATAAGGAGTGATTCTCACAAAGTAATCATTTGTTTTCTTGAAGATATTATGGCAAGGTTTGGTTGTCCGAAAAGGATTGTCATTGATAATGTTGCATCTTTCAATGTCGAGCCATTAATCTCATTTTGTGAGAAGTTTGGAATTTCATTAATTCACTCAACTCCTTACTACCTCGAAGGGAATGGAATGGTAGAGTCCTCTATCAAGAGCCTTATAAATATTATCAAAATATTATTAGATGACAACAAGAAAGCATGGGATTCAAAGATGAAGTTTTCTTTGTGGACTGATAGAGTGACAACAAAGAGGTCTCTTGGTGCCTCTCCTTTTCAACTTGTGTATGGAGTTGAGGCCATCTTTGCTTCTCAGTTCACCTTGCCGGTGGAAAAATTCTTCCAAGACTACTAGGGAGAACCTAATGACATGGTCAGGAGAATATTACAACTAGCATAAGTGTAGGAAACCAGAGAAAATATGTTGGATAGGGCACATGACCATCAACAGAAGATCAAGCAGTCATTTGACAAGAAGAGTATAGAAAACGATTTCCAACTGGGAGATCTAGTACTCAAATGGGATGCACCCAGATAGGACAAGGGAAATCATGGTAAATTTGAAGCCCTTTAGATTGGACCCTTCAAAATATCTGAGATATCTCTTAATAATACTTACAGGTTACAGAATTTGGAGGGAGATGAAGTTTTTAGTGGCCCTATAAATGGGCACTTCCTAAAAAGGTTTTTTGTTTAAATCCGTAGTCGACATCCCACCATTGTAAATATTGTTCCTCTTTTATGTTTTTTGTTTTTTAATAGGAGAATACATAGACCAAATATAAGGAACTAGAACTACTTGTTCTTGGCAGCTCGTAGGGAGAATTCCATCCCCTGCAGAGCCAAATGTTATCACATAAACTTGTCAATGTCTTGTGGGTTTGTGGTTTCTACCCAGGTCTATATTTTTTTCCAGGTATCTCTCCTTTGCACATGCCCTGGATTAAGGATTTTCTTCCGAATTCAAGTTCTCTTTTGATTCTCCTCCATCCGTCTGGGTGACCCATTTTCCTTGATTGTCTTACCTAAGAAGTTTCGACCCTAAGATTTTGGTTTTATTATAAGGCTGATCACCTCCCCCTCCACCTCTGTCATCGAGCCTTTTCTCTCCCTAGCCCTCATATAGTCATCCAAGTATTTTTTTACAGAGGCCACAACCATAAGCGCAAGTGCAACACTTAGAGCGGTCTGATATGGACTTGAAATAAGCGAGCAAGCAAGTTTAGTATGGCAGAGGAAATTTCATTTTGAAGTTCAGATATCAACAACAAATTATAAGAATGGGAATCATTAATTTAGAATGTTGTTGAAGTTGTTTGTAAAAGATCTGGATCCCTAAAAATCAAAATCAACAGGATCCATTTGATCCAGCAGGACGTGTGGCACCAGATCCGAACCTCGGAGGAAGCCATTTTTGGAAAACTGAAGTTAGAAAATCCAGTGCCCCGAGTCCTGAAATCTCGATGGACCGAGGTCCTGAAATCTCGATGGACCGAGGTCCCGAAATGTTGATATCCATCTGGGCCTTCTGATGCAAAGGGACGTGTGTAACTCGATTCAAGGGATCATGATTTCATGACTCAGAGGTTTGAGCATAGAGAACGACACGAAGTCGTGAAACGTGAAAGCTCGAAGTGCCTGGGAGTTGGGCCCATGATCACAAATCACGGTCATATAGAAGCAATGCCATAAAGAAAGGGAAGACACCTATCAAGAAACGGGCAACTAATATTTTTCAAGAAAATGATATTGGCCAACAAGTTCAAATAAAATTCGGTCATCGATCTAGATGGGTCGTTTTGCGGGATCGAGCATCAGAATTTTTGAAATCAAGGGAAGTGAAGAATCCCAAAATGCGAGATCCTGAAATTTCATAGGGGATATGTGTAAGGTCATGGCCTGCAATCGTGTAGAGCGATGGAGAGGAGCTATGCCAAGGGACAAAATCACTCGTCTTGATATCATCAGAAGATATGCACTATTTCGAGGCACTGGGCTTGTCGTGGAGGAGTCGTGAACATATAGAACATTCATGGATGTCAAACTATGTCTCGATCCTGATGAAAGTAGTTAATGGAAATGGGGAAGGTGGTTCAAACCTCGTTTCACCCCATAAATGGAAAGCATGGAAAAGATGGTCGTGGAGGCAGAGTGTCAACACAAATTTTCCCTGTCAATGAACTATCCTGCAAAGCCCATACTATTCTAAGATTGCGTCTGACAAGAGAATGCAAGTGCAAAATGAAAAAAGAATATACAGATGCAAAGTTTAGAATGTAATAGCTAGGTCACATCTCTCATGGTGGTGAATTGTTCTGAGTATAAATACTCAGTTTTGATATTTTGCTTGGGTCAACGGTTGATCTAAGCTCCTGTATTGTAAATTTTAAATGAATCCTTTGGTTCTCTGGTTATGTGTTTCCATTTGAGACTTCTTGTTTAATGACAGTCATCTTTCTTATCATCTCTTTTGCTTCTGATATTGAAGACTCAGGTATGGGTGATTAAGCCGATTTGTTGTGACTGTATTGTAATGTATGTTTGATTGCAATGTTATTATGACATTTTTAGTTTCTTGAAGTTTTGGGTTCAAGAGGATCTCGTATTCGAAGATTTTCCTCATTAGGCTGATGGAAGACCCAATGTTCGTATCAGACCTCTGCATTTCCTCACCAGTTCTCCCCCCTACTAACCCTTTACTACAACCTACTGACTGAAATTAAATCAAGACCTCACTTTCTCATGCATTGCCTAGCCCAGATTTCTAAGTTAAAGAGATATCATATCGAGTGTGCACCCATTTGACCTCTTTAAAAACCAACCCGTGACATAAAAATATGATGGGTACTGGGCTTACCTCTGCTACAATTCAGAGGTGACTTCTAGTGCTAACAGGTACAATGCTCCCTCCTATGACAATTGTGATGGGAGTAAGAGGACTCTCGGATGAAGTATCATTATTCTCTTCCATCGTTGCTTGTCAAACAAATTGTCATTCAGGATAAGTCACCTTGGGAGGGACTATTTGGATTAAAAGTGACACCAATAAGTCAATGATAGGAGGGTTTTTTGACCTGAAAAATTTGGTATTGAGGTCAGAAACAATATATTCCTTTGGTGTGGGAAAGAATTCTCTATGAGTTGGATCAGGTACAGTTTCATGTGGTCTAGTAGATTCGAACGATGCTTCTTGATCTAGCCTACGCCTCAATAGTGGCAGAGGTGGCTCCAAAGTAACCGACGAAAGGACTTGAATCCTATGCGAATGCCAGAGTTGTTGATCTTACACCTTATGAAATGATCAACTGAAAATATAAGTTTTAGCTAGCATGAAATCACATAGCACACACTAAAAGTTCCTAAAGTAAAATCAAGAAGACAACTAACTAGTAGGAAGAATAATTATGCCAATTAACACTAGAGAAACTTACCGATGCAAGTGTAACTAAAGCACGAAAACACCCTCTGGGTATACTATAAAAAGCGTGATCCTATGTGTACCCTAGGTACTGTAGTATACCCCCTCAGTCACCTATGTAAGTCTATAAAAATTGGCAACCACATTTCCAACTCATAGTGAGTCACCAAGTGGGTACATTCAATAGTCATGTTGATCGTAATGAGCAGGATAACAAAGTATGAAGCCCTTAAAATGTACCAAAGGAAATTTTTTTGGAAGAAAACTAAGGATATCAAATGGATTCGATGTCCACGAGGATCCATAGTCAAATGTGATTAGTGTGATTCCCAAGAAATACCCTCAATATACAATCCCCACTACGCTTGGTATGACTTTGGAGGGGTTATCTACTCTATCTTTCCTTACGTGACCTCATGTTTAGACCTTGTGTTAGAGGGGGTCCCAAATAACTCTTATGATGATAGAATTTACACACTCTCTATCGTAGACTCCAATGTTTTTTTAGATAGTCTTGAAGAGTTTCCTCTTCACACCTATTTCAAGGCCCTAAAGCCTAGACTAGTTGGTGAACCCTACAAACAAAAATTCTAGTATATTTTAAGTTAAGTGTTGATTTCATGGAATTGATTTACTCAAAGTATATGAACGTGCAACTTGTGGCATTTGGAAGAGATAAAAAAGAAGAAAACTTTAGAGAATTTATATGAAAAATCAAACTAGATACTTCAAATTTAAAGTAAAGGCTTGTAATTCTTTATGAATGTAAAATTTTCAAAACAATATTCCAAGATCCTATAACTGAAAATTTCCTAAAAGTTCTTTTTCATTTCACTATGCAAAACTACTTATGCTTTCATAAAAATAAGAAGGAACTTTGAAACATAACTCTTTTCTTTTTTTTAAATGCAACCTACGCTACTATAACCCAACTAAATGCATGAATGTAATCTTTTTTTTATTTTTTGAAATCATTAAACAAGAAAAACAAAAGTAAAAGATTTGTATTCATTTTTCAAAGCATAAAATGGATAAAGAGAAGATAAAACCCAAGACTCATACAGAACCTAGACCATTGCGTAAACACAAGGACTCAAAAGAATCCAGAGGAGGATCTAACACTTATAGGCCAACTCTAAACCTCTAAGGAAAGCAAATAAGATCAAGAAAAAAGTTAAAACTGAATATTTAACGAAACCAAAGACCACTAATAGAGACCCTGTAAAGTCAAAGAAAGGCCTGAATCTCAAAGCTTCTATCATGAAAGAGAAAAACTCTTATTTTTTTAAAAATAATTCAAGACACAGAGATGCAGGCTGTTGCACCAGCATCCTGTGTATGTACATGGGTTGTATATTGTGCAGACTACGTATGTACACATGATGAACCAAAGTAGGGAGCGTACACCTATGATATTTTTCAAAAAGAAAAAAGGATTGGAATACTAACTGGGAAAGGAAGGATGGTAGGCACCTGGAAGGTGACTAGAGACCCTAAACTGACTCAGTAAACCTGAAAAAATCAAAAAGAAATTGAAAAAAAAATAAAATTAAACCAAAATCCCCCACTAAGACCCTAGAGAGACTCCCCAGAGGAGTCGCTAATTCTTCTAGGGGGATAAATCCCCCTATTAGTATATTGGGTCGAGGTATAGACAAAACATTGACTTCCCTTAAAAGACATTTCTATTCCTAAGCTACCCCAAAAATGTCTAAACTGAAAGACAAAAGAGAATAATAAAGATTGGTAGGTGTACCTTTGGTCCTAACGTTCGATGTAGACTTCCTTCACCTTTGTATCTTACTAGGCTGCGGGTCTCCCCCCAAAGTTGACATGCAATAACACTTAGGAAAACAATTCTACAAATATACAATCTCTACTTGTTACTTTCAATATTTAGATTTAAGCATATATGTATTAATCAATAAATATATAAAGACATGATGTATTGGGACATGAAATAAATCTTTTATTCAAAATGAAGATTATAAATATTACAACCTTCTTATCGGCAAACACTCTACAAAACAGGTCTGGGCTCCTTTTATTTTTTCTCCAAGTGCGACATTCCCATGCTACCTCTCACAATCAACTGATCTCTTTGGGAAAAGGGAAGGGATTTTATAAGGAGAAAGGACTAAAAGGGGAATGTTGAGGCAAAATCCCAGAAAGGGATGTAAAACTTGGGCTAGAATGCGAAGGGATTTTTGAAAAGTTTCTTTATTCTGTTTCTTGATGTGATAAATGGGACCCAAAGGCCTCATTTTATATGAGAAAAAGAGGGTTATTCGGTTTTGGGATAGGCTACAATGGGTGAAATGGTTAGGAAACCCTCAATAGCCCATAAACACCATCGAATTCCTTGCAATTATATATTTTTTACAACTTTTGTAGGTAAATGCGGGTTGTCAAACATGAATATTGCATATTTATGCAGGATTTCTAGTATGCAAGTCACATATGTACACAAGAAGTAGTTTAGTAGGGCGCATACATGTGAACAACTAAAAATGAAGGAAGATGAGAATATTGAAGCCTACTTCTTAAGAGTTGACGAAACAGTGAATGCAATCATAGGATTGGGAAAAGAAATCAAAGAATCTGTAATTGTTCAAAAAGTACTAAGATCTCTTCCTATAATATTCAACCCTAAGATATCAGCACTAGAAGAAAGATCAGATCTGAACTCAATAAGCATGGACGAACTACATGGAATCTTCACAGCATATGAAATGAGAACTGAACAGGAAAATCCAGATGTAAAAGAAGTAGCCTTCAAAGCTTCCAAATGATCAAAGAAAAAAAAATGGAACAAGAATAATATAGTAGCAGCAATGACGTCTCAGAAGATGATGAAGAAGTGGCCAACTTCGTCAAAAGACTGAACAAGGGAACCAATTGTCGCTATAGAGGTAAGCTTCCTTTAAATTGTTTTAGTTGTGATTGTATTGGTCATTTTGCTAACAAATGTCCTCATAAGAAAAATAGAAATGATGAAGGTTACTCAAAAGGAAAACACACATATAAAGTCAAAAGAACTACAAAGAAAGATTTCAAGAAAATATTATGCATCAAAGAAGACATCTAATCATCAGATGAAGATGAAAATAGTGACAGTGAGACAGGAAGAGTTCTATTCATGGCAGTAAAAGATTCTAAAAAAGAAGAATATGAAGAAGCCTAAGAAGGATATGAAGAAGTCGAAGAAAAAATTCAAGAGGAAGAAGTTGACTATCGAGAAGAATTAATGTGTTCCATAGAAGTTATCAGAAGAGAAAAGAATAAAAACAAGAAACTACAAGCAGAACTAGACAAGAAAAAGGACACTCGAGAACTAGAACAAATGATGACAAGATTGAAGGTTCAAATAGAAGAAGGTAAAAGAATTGAATAAGAACTCAAAGAAAAAATAGAATAAAAGGACCAGATCATTGGAAACTTGGAAGCAAATATTGTCACACTAAGAAAGGATATTCAAAAGAAAAATATGCAGAATAGCTCAAAAGTTCTGGATGACATTATCAACAATAAAAAAATTCATCTTGACAAGTCTGGACTTGGATATAATCAGACAAAAAAGGGATCAAGCTCCAAAACAACAGAGCAAGAAACAAATACAAAAATATATGCAGAAACAATCAAAGGGGATAGGAAGATGTATAAGGAAGATTACAGGGACACTCCTCCACTGAGAAGATTCAGATTTCAGAATCAACAACAGACAGATAGGCCTCAAGATAAGAAGGATTCATAATACCACATTCTTTCAGAAGATATTCAACTCCCAGGTATCAAACTATATTTTTTGGTTTATGTTATGCATGTAATGATTTTGGACATAAAGTTGTGAATTGTAGAGCTAACAACAGGAACAATAACAACTTCGAGAGTCATACACAAAGGGGTTACTCAAGAAGACCTAGTGAAACAAAAAGAAGAAGTTACAACATGTTTGAATATTTGAGCATTGAAGTAGAATGTTACAAATGTAACAATTTTGGAGACATGGCCAAAAATTGTAGAATGATAGTCCCTCCTAAATAACCTCAATTGAATAACAATAGTCACAGACAAGAAGCTCAGAAAATGACATGGATAAGAAAGAAAGATCAATATAGCAATGAAGAATGCACAGTCACTCTACAAGCTAAGCAGAAGAAACGCGGTTGGTATGTTGACAGTGGGTGTTCAAAACACATGACAGGTGATAGAGACAAATTCCATACATTGCGAAAGGAAAGAAATGGATCAGTCTCCTTCGGAAATGATAATTCATCCAAAATCATTGGAGAAGGCACAGTCCGAATTGGGAACAAGAATAAAAAGGCACAAAATGTTCTACTGGTAAAAGATATGAAAAATAATCTTCTAAGTGTGATTCAAATGTGTGAACAAGGTTATAAAGTTACTTTCAATTCACAAAAGTGTGAGATAAGAAGAGAAGGTTCAGGGAAATTGGTCAGTACAGCTGCAAGAAATTCAAACAACATATATATGTTAAGTGAAATTGGAAATGAAAAGTGTTGTCTAAGAAAGGAGATCAAATTTGGCTATGGCACAGAAGAATGGGTCACATGCATTTTGATAACCTTGTCAAAGTCAACAAAAGAGAAGCAGTCATAGAAATGCCCCAGATCATGAAACCAACCAACACTTTATGCAAGCATTGTCAACAAGGAAAGAAAACAAAGACTAGTTTCAAATCAAAGGAATATTCAACAAGAAGACCACTGGAAATTGTGCATACTGATCTAGTTGGACCAACTACAAAAAAAGGCTTAAAAGGTGAGAGATACTTTATGTTATTAGTTGATGATTATACAAGAATGACTGCAGTTTGCTTTCTCAAGAACAAATCATAAGCTTTTGAAAACTTCAATATCTACAAGGAAATGGTTGAAAATGAGATGGATTCAAGAAACAAATGCTTGAGATCTGATAATGGAGGATAGTTCACTTCAAATAAATTTATGGACTACTCCAGCAGTCATGGAATAAAAAGACAATTCTTCATTGCTAAGACACCTCAACATAATGGATTTGTTGAAAGAAAGAACATGACAATACAAGAAATGACTCGAACAATGCTAATGGATTCCAAATTGATGGATATATTTTGGACACAGGAAATGCATACAACAGTTCACATTCAAAACTGAGTAATGATAAAAAACAACACTAATAAAACTCCCTACGAGCTATGGAAAGGAAGACCAACAAATGTGAAGCACTTCAAAGTTTTTGGAAGCAAATGCTACATCAAAAGAGAAGATGGAAGAATGGGAAATTTTGACTCTCTTGTGGAAAAATGAGTACTTGTTCGTTACTCAAGTACAAGGAAAGAATACAAGTGTTACAATCTAAGATTGAACAAAGTTGCAGAAAGCATCAATGTAAAAATTGATGAAACAGGTAGACCATAATCAAAGGAAGAAGAAAACAAATCAATGGAACACCTTTTCGAAGAAGAAGAAGCAGAAGATGGAGTAGAAGAGGAAGATGAAGAGAATCCGACATAAACAAAAGAGAAAGTTCAGCAAGTATCTCCAAAGACACCTAGCAAATGAGTATAGAAGAATCATCCTTCAGATCAGATTATTGTAAACAAAGATGTAGGAGTTGAGACTAGAAGAAAAATCCGTTCACCAGAACAAACACACCTAGCACTCTTATCTACAATTGAACCAAACTGTTTTGAAGAAGCCAACAAGGATGAATTTTGGAATAAGTCCATGAATGAAGAATTGGATCAAATAGAGAAAAATGACACTTGGGAACAGGTTCCAATACCAAAGAATAAGAATGTGATCGACACAAAATGGGTTTTCAGGAATAAATTAAATGAAGATGGACAAGTTACAAGGAACAAAGCTAGATTGGTATGTAAAGGATATGCAGATATTGAAGGAATCGACTTTGAAGAGACATTTTCCCCAGTTGCCAGAATGGAAGCAATCCGGTTGCTTTTAGCCTATGCATTCTCTAAAAATGTTAAAGTATATCATATGGACGTAAAATAAGCTTTTCTAGATCAAGAACTTGAAGAAGAAGTGTACATTGAAGAACTAGAAGGATTTTAGTTGTCAGAGAACGCAGATTATGTGTGTAAATTAAAGAAGGCCTTGTATGGTCTAAAATAGACTACTAGAGCATGGTACTCTAGACTGGATAAGTATCTACAACAGGCAGGGTTCAGAAAAATAAGTGCAGACAACAACCTCTACATCAAGGTAAGTGAAGGTAATATTTGATTAATTGAAGTTTATGTTGATGATATTATTTTTGGTAGTGATGATGATAGGTTAAGCTAGAATTTTGCAAAAGATATGCAGAATGAATTTGAAATGTCATTACTTGGAGAACTATCCTTCTTTTTGGGACTTCAAATACATCAAAGCAACCAATGAATCTTTATTTCTCAAACCAAGTATATTAGAGAAATGTTAAAGAGGTTTGGAATGGAAGATTCCAAACCAGTTATCACTCCCATGCAAACCAGTTGAAAGTTGATCAAAGATGATGATTCAAAGTGTATAGATCAGAGGCAATACAGGTCAGTGATTGGTAGCCTACTATATGTGACAACATCTAGACCGGATGTAATGCAGGTAGTTGCATAGGTGGCACGATTTCAAGAATCACCAAAGGAGTCACATGTGTTAGCAGTGAAGAGGATTTTCAGATATCTCAAAGGAGCATAAGAGTTTGGATTATGGTATCCAAAAGAAAATGATCTATCACTTATTGCCTACATAGATGCAGATTGGGTAGGTTGTATTGATGACCAACGAAGCACCAGTGGAGAAACGTTCTACTTGGGTGAGTGCTTAGTATCATGGATAAGAAAGAAACAATCATCAATATCTTTATCTAGAGCCGAGGCAGAGTATATTGCAGCAACATCATGTTGTACACAGGTTCCTTGGATGAAACAACCTCTATCATATATACAAGTTGAGTATGATAATCCCATTCCAATCTTATGTGATAATACAAGCGCCATCAGTATCTCGAAGAGCCTGATGATCCACTCCAAGATGAAGCACATTCCAATAAAGTATCACTTTCTATGGGAGCAGGTTGCAGAAAACAACATTAGAGTTGAGTATCTGGGCACAAAAGAACAAGTGGAAGACATCTTCACAAAAACACTTCCATGGGAATCCTTTGAATATATTCGCCATAGACTTGGAGTTATTTATAATCCAAAATGATTTTTTTTTGAATGCTTATCTTATGTGTCTTAGATTTACAAGAGGAAAAACCATAAGAAGACAATTCAGTAAGGGGGAGCAACCCCAGATGGAAAGATACCTTTGTCATTGATGACAAAGGGGGAGAGATTTATCAGATGTAGAGGAAAGAGGAAGAGGAAAAAGGAATGGTTCTAGGGGGATCATGAGTGATATGATTTCAATATTGCATCAGAGTGTTTCCATCAATGCCAAAGGAGGATATTGTTGATTAAGGTTGGTTGTCATTGATGTCAACCCTCGAAGAAAGCCCCATAGCACAAAGGTTGGGTAATGGAACCAAGATTGTTTGATGTAAAGATGACTATTTATTGTCTTGTCATGGTTGATAATAATTAGAAATGGATGAACTCCAAAGTGGTCCCCTTATGGTGAAATCCCTCATGGGAAGACGCTTTGTGGATTAAGTTATCCTAGAAGTATGGTTAGATAACCCATGCTTATTTGTGGAATAATGAGATGAAAGCTAGTGAAATTTTCAATGAAAATATACTAGATGGATAGTGTTTATCATGCCATTTCTGGTGGTATGTGGAACTTCACATAACTCCTCATGGTTATAGAGTTATGGCCATGAGAAGTTGGAGAACCCAGGTTTGGGTAATGGACCCAAGTTTGTTTGATGGATAACAGTATGAGTTTTGATATATTTTTAGGTAACATTATTCTATATCAATATTACATGTCATTCCATTTCTGGTGGTATGTGGAATTTCACTTAAATCCTCACGGTTTGTGAGTTATGGCCTTACAAAGTTGGAGGACCCTCATATGTCATCAAGAAGCCCCAAAAGGTAAAAGTAGTCAAAGTGGTTTAAGAGATTTTAAAAGGTAAATAATAAAGTGAAGTGATGTGTGTAATATAATTCAAAGTGAATACAAAATAAATTTAATGGAGAAATTAGAAGTGGGTTAACCCTAAAATAAGGAAAGTGGGCAAAGTGACCTAGAAAATGTTTTTAAGGAAGCTACTTGGAGAGTATAAATAAGAGGCAAGGCTCTCTCATTTAAGACACACTTGAGAATATTGAATACCTATAGGTTTCTGAGGTAAAACAAGGATATCTAAGCCTAGTTTCTGAGGAAAGTGAAGAAAAGAAGGTTGGAATTCAAGGAAGGATAAATTCTTTTGATGATGCTTCCTAAGGTATGTTTTTTTCAGGTCATCTCACCATTTTCGCAATAATTTTTTTTATAGAATGAGTCAGATTTTGAAATGGATATGCCATTGAGGAAACATATCCAAGTAGCCTTGGTAACAAATTCAGTGTTTGGGTCATTTTATTTTTGGATTTACACTCTGTGGAAAATAGGGTTTATGGCTAGTCCTGAAACTAGTCAAAAACATGTGTTTTGGGTAAAAACGTCATAACATCTTCATAAAAGATCCAAATTTAGTAAGAAAAAATGTGTTTCTTATATAACCGTCTTTATTTTTCTGTGTAACATTTTTATATGAATTCAACAAATATTTTGTGCGGGGCACGCTCTACAAGGTCGCTCTCTAGAATAAGCCAGAATTCATAAAGGTGTGCCATTTTTTCCATAACTCCTTTTTTGAGAGGTTCCAAGTAGTGAAACTTGGAGGAATTGCATAAAACACATTGAAGAACATTGTGTATCAGTTTCAAATGTTTATACATTACAGGTTCAAAGTTATGATTATTTCAAGTTAGGGTTGTTGACTAATCCAAAACTAGTCTTGTGAGACTAAAGAAATGTTTGATGAAAATGCTCGTCTCTTGTTGTTAAAGTTAAGGAAGGTTTGCAGGTATGTGATGATATACACCAGTTATATTACAGAGTTACAAATAATATTTGGATGATGAAATTGATGAGGGATTTTGGTTGAGGTACAAGTTGGGTACATGGTTGAGACAAGTAGTTGATGAGTTGGTGCATACATAAGCTATACAGTTGATGATGTTGATACATATTGACGAGTCATAGTTGATGATTACTTGATGCATGATTGGTACATACTTGGTACATGTTTGGTTGCACTTTTTTATGGTACAGGCTGATTACAAATTGTTTGGTACAGGTTGGTGCATGGTTGATGCACTTGTTTATGGTAAAGGTTGATTACAGGTTGAGGTACAGGTTGAAGCATGGTTGATGCATGGTTCAAGTTTATTGGTACATGTTTACAATAGTATATCTCACAGTGATAGTGTGATAATGGTTCCATCATTCTACTTCTACTTCAGTGCGGTTGGACGGGGCAAGGACATATGGTTGTAGCCACCTTCCGGTTGTAGTAAGAGAACATAGGGGGTTGTAGCCTCCTTCTAGTTGTATCTAGAGAATTGGGGAGTTGGAGATTCCCTCAGGTTGTAGCCTGAGAAACTAGGGGGTTGGAGCCTCCTTCTAGTTGCAGCTGAAAAACAAAGGAAGTTGGTGCTTCCAATGAATGTAATTCTTCAAGACATATAAGATAAAGCATTCTGTGGTTTTCTCCCAATTTGGGTTTCCACGTAAAACACTGGTGTACGGTGTATGTGTGTGATTGTTCATTTCTTATTGCTCATTATTGGATAATAATTCTACATTGATATAACACTTGGATTATTTCGAGAAAAAGGATTATAATTACGCTCTTACTGATTCACCCCCCCTCTTAGTAATCCAACAAAATCCCAGAAAGGGATGCAAAACTTGGGCTAGAATGCGAAGGTATTTTGGAAAAGTTTATTTATTCTCTTGCTTGATGTTGTAAATGGGACCCAAAGGCCTCATTTTATATGAGAAAAAGAGGGTTATTCAGTTTTGGGATAGGCTACAATGGGTGAAATGGTTGGGAAACCCTCGATAACCCATAAACACCATCAAGTTCCTTGCAATTATATTTTTTTACAACTTTTGGAGGTAAATGTAGATTCTAAAGCATGCATCTTGCGTATTTATGCGGGATTTCTAGTATGAAACTCACATATGTATGCAAGAAGTAGTTCAGTAGGGCGCGTACATGTTCCAAAAAATGTTATTTTAAGAAGGATCCTCAATAGTAATTTGGAAAATTGTGTAAGTGGAAAGACCAATGCCATATATGTATAGGTAGGGAATTTTCGGACCATAACACCCCTTCATGCTTACCTCCACTAATAATTATGTATGATGAACCTAGACACCTATGTGATTTCCCATACTATGATGAATACTAACATTTCTTAATGAAAGCATGAAATATTCTTGATATTGGCTATGAAGTATTGGTAACTACTAGATGATGACTAACATCTCCTTAGTGGTATGGTTAATATTACATATATACTTATTTTCCAAGATACTTATTGATGTTTCAATTCTATGGGTATCAATGATAATGTTCATATTCTTGACGATGGCCACATACTTATGATAACCCTTGATGAGGATTAATACTATTTTTCCTATTATTACGTGATTCACCCTCATATGTGGATGCCATATTAAAGAGATATTTAATGATATGTATGCACCTTTGTTGGACACCTTGCCATTGATTGGTTTCATATTATTATTGAAGATATATATGTTAAAATATTGAGCTTGATTGTTGAGTTTTAGGTTTACTTTTAAATTTTGAGTGTACTTTGAATTTATCTTAACAATCCATAATCAAATCAGAATAGTAACAACCATATAGAATTACCAACATGTATATTAACAACACATGTACCCTAGGGAAACCATATACAGGGAGAACAACCCCAGCAAACAAAATTCCTTTATTGCAAAGATAATGTATGACCACTTACAAAATATCCACCATGAAATTGTGCTCTTAAAGAGCTTGCCAATATGGCTTTGACTTTCACTGAAAGACCTAAAAAAACATATATACCTTGTTGTCCTATTGTATTGTTAGATACCATCACTCTGGACATAATTCACACGCTTCCCTAGGACCCCTTTTTTCTTTTTCTAATGATATATATCATCATTGATAGGAGGGTACCTACGTTGTATTTTTGGACTGATATACTACCTCTTTATTGACAGATATGCTTCCTCTTTATTGACTAATATGATTCCTCTTTATTGAATGATATGTTGTTTTTTTATTGATTGATATGTTTCCTCTCTATTAATTGATATACTGCCTCTCTATTAATTGATATACGAACACTGTCATGGAGAAACATATCATTGCCTTTGATGGACACCTAAACTGACTCTCCTCTATCAACCTTGCACTACATAACAATTGTATTGGAATGAGGTTAGACCTATGCATGTGTAGGTGCATTGAAGGATGAAGAGAGAGATCAAAATAGTAACTTGATTTCATGTGTAATCCAACTCCACTTAACACTTCAACTCAAATTTAGAACTAGATATGTGACTCAAATTAGAACTGAACTTAACTCATATCAAATTTAGAAGTGGACATGAGACTCAAATTAGAACTTTGAATTGAGACTCAAGTTATAATTACAATTCACCCTTGTGACTTGGAAATACATGACATGCCAACTCACCATACAATTATCCCTTGTGACTTGTCATGCATGCAACTTGACTTTTACAACTTAACCTTTTACAACTTGAGTTTAACAACTCATTCAACTTTACTCTTAACTTGACCTTTTACAACTTGAGTTTAACAACTCATTCAACTTGACTCTCAACTTGGAAATTCAAATTTCACTTCACGGTTGACAATGTTACATGTGCCAATGCACTAGATCAATACATTTACATAATTTTCAATATAAGGAATATCGTTTGTTTCTAGCTCATAGGAATTTTATGTTCAACCTAAATTTTTCTAGATGCCTTGACTTTTTCTCATGGCTCTCAAGGATTGAGTAGGCTCATATAGGTTTTATGTTCTCCCTAATTTTTGCACTAGTCTGTCTATGCTCACAGAGTTTGTACGTTCCCCCTAACTTTTGCACTAGAATGTCTATGCTCACAAAGGTTGTATGTTCCCCATGAATTTTACATTAGACTTGCATCTTGACTTTTTTTCTTTTCCTTAGATAGAATCATAAGATCATATAGCATCTTGTTCATCCTGGATTTTGGTTTGACTCACAGAGGTTGTACGTTCCCCCTGGATTTTTTCAATACCTCACAAGACTGGTTGATTCTCCAAATATCCCTAGCTAGCCTCAGGGTGGCCCATATGGCCTCTCATTGGAGAATGATTATCGATGCTGCCAAATTTAATAGCATATATGTGGTAGATACCTTGATATGATCATGATTACTGATATAATTGCATACCTTTTTATTACTATTTCTATGATTTGATACCTTGCTATGATTATTGGTATGATTATAAATCTTGTTATGACTAAGTGTTATGATTGGATATGTCAATATGATTGAATATCTTGTTATGTTTATTGGTATCCTTGCTATTATTGATTGGATATGTTTCTATGATTGATCAAATTCTTTACTATGATTGATTGGGAACCTTTCCTATGATATGGTTAGGATGTATTTACACGTTGGATTACTTGACATGATGTACATCTTTATTGGGTACCTTTTCCATTTAATGTGGTTTATTATTTATGTTTGTTTGATGAGATACCTCTTGTGATTTATCAAGATGATGACATTGCATGCATACATTGGTACCTTATATGGAATAACCCATTACAAGTTGATATCTCATTCGATCTATGTGGATTAATTGGTTGGGAATGTTCCTACAACTTGAAAGGGTGTTAAATCATAGTGTTCTTGGCTCCTTGTACTATTTTTGGGCCCAAATTCCAAAGAAAGCATTGTTTTCATGGTTGTGATCACTAGTTCAATGTGGTAGTAAGGTATTTTTTTTAGGGTAGTTCCATTGTTTTCATGGTTGCAATCACCAGCTGAAGGTGGTAGTAATACCATTTCATGTAGTAATATCATGGGATATGGAGGTTTTACAAGTCTAAGAGCCTCTCTACCACACCTATCTTGAAACGATTATAATCTCATTGAATTATTCATAAGTAGTTGGGTGGGATTCCTGAGAAAATTATGAGTTTGTGGTTCCAATTCACATTGAAATTGAGCCCCGATAAGGGAGAAACACTTATGGGGGTGATTTCATTTGTTGGGTGGGTAAATTACCTTGGTGGATTCCCCTCCTCTATTATTGAATATGTGTTCATGGAATTTGGTTGGAGACTGCTAGTGTGAGCTAGAGCACAATTGGCTTGACCTTGGACTTCTATCTTATATGTATTGTGCTTGATGATTTTAGTTCTAGATTGTTGATGCAATGGTTGTAAAAGGAAAAAAATAATCATTAAAATCAACCTACAAAGCCACAAGTAGGCTTGGAGTGCTACACTCCAAAGGTACACATGTGTCAAATTCCAAGGTGATGTCATAGACAAGAAAAGATCCAATGCAAGGATACTTCATGAGATGTGACCAATGGTCCTCCTCCAAGTTTCCAAGGACTTCAATGATCCTCATCCAAGCCTCAAAGGATACCAATTCACCTCCTAATCCATGTACTCCATTGGATCATTTTCTTCTACATGAACGTTGTCATGATACATGCATCCCAAAGTCAATTCCATGCTTCCGTGCAAGCATACATGCCGCCTCATAATGTATAGGGATCAATTACATCCTATTTAATGCCAAATTATCCTCATCCAAAGTAAGGTGATCTCCAATCATACAACCTCCTCCATGTGGCTAGCATGTAGAATGTCACAAATTTATTTGAATCTCTCCAATGCCATGAGTAATTTCATGCTGGTATGCAATTTAAAAAAAAAAAAAAAAAATGAGTAATTTCATGTCGGTATGCAATTTAAAAAAAAAAAAAAAAAAAAAACTATAGTCCTCATCTCTATAGAAACGAAACATCGTGGAAAATATAGCATTATTATGGAAACAAACCCTTTACATTTGTGTTTTTCTAGGAACATTCGTTTATATAAGGACGAACAATCGTGGCAAATATATTATTCTCATGGCAACAAAACATTTTCATTTGTGTTTTTCCACGAATATTCGTCTATATAGTGATGAACAATCGTGGAAAATATAGCATTCTCGTGGAAAAAAAAAACTTTCCATTTATGTTTTTCCAAGAACATTTGTCTATACAATGACGAAACATCATGGAAAATATATCATTCTCGTGGCAACAAAAACTTTTCATTTTTATTTTCCATAAACATTCATCTATATAGAGACAAACAATTGTGGAAAACATAACATTCTTGTGGCAACAAAAATGGATGTTTGTTGCTATATAGACAAAGTTTTGTCGCTATATAGACGAATGTTTGTAAAAAAAATTGCTGCAACAAATGCTTACCAAACGAATGACATGTGACATCCATATTTTGTGGATATTTCCACGATGATTTATGGGTCGTCGATATACAGACGAAAAAAAAAGACCCTCTTTCATTGAAATTTAAATGAAAATATGTTGCAATAGCAATGAAAAAGCATGAAAAAATTGTTCATATTTAGTAGTGCTGAAAAAGCATCAATTTCGAGTGTCTATCTAATAGAATGTCAAATTCTTTCCTTTTCTTCTCTAATGAGCTTTCAATTGAATAATTGTGTACGATTATCAACAACAATGGCATTCAACTATCGTTTTTTAGATATGAATTGCAATGCACAATTGGAAGTGTCCATATCAACAAAATTCAAGTTCCAATTTTCCATGTTATCACGGTCCCTGTATCCAAGCATGTCATATTCATTGGTATTTATATATTTATGCCTATATAGCCCTAAATTTATCTCCCATTCATGCTTCTGAGAATCCCTATCTACAAATAACTCTTATTCATCTTCTAAGTCAACTTCTTCCTCTGCGGGCACATGGTTACAGTCAATATGCCGAGGATTATATCGAAATCCCTCCCAATTTTGTATAATATCTTCTGATGTTTGGCCTATATCTCTACGAAAATCACGAAATGGCTTGTAAAATACCATCTCAGTCCAACAAAATTCAACAAGCTTTTCATGGTCGCAAGCAGGAATTGTAATATATCGAGGAAAAACTCGTACAATAGATCCATTATTTATTGATAACCTTTTTTCACCCTTACATTTTTTGTCGTAACACCAAGATCTTGCAAAATATGTTAAATAAACATGCTCCATTTCCACAGGCCTCTATGTATATGCACTGATAAAAAAATGTTCATTTCCATCATTGAATGTAATTTCTTGAACCTCTTTGAAAAAATTCATACCAATGTTCAAAACCACACAGTGATGACTACATTCTGAAAGTGGCATCTCTTGAAGCATATTACATGTTTCTTGTGCTCCTATGTCTCTGTCAACAAACATTTGTATGCATGTGATGCCAATTCATGTGGATTATCAATATTAGAGACATGCATCAACATATCATGGAAGGGTTTGGATCCTTTTTCTGCTTTTGCTGCATATTTCGTTATGTAGTTAATGACCACGTTCTTGGAAAGAACAGGTTTCCAATCCACATTGGCATGCCACATAATCAATGTTTCATGATTGTGTGTATTCAACCTGTCATCATTTCGTTTTGGTTCATATATTTTTTCACCATTTTCATCAGCATATAGTTTTGATATGTTACACAATTTCCATGGGGCCTTAAATCAACATAACAACTTTCTACCATTCTTTTGGAGGCAAGTTCTCTCATTGCATGTTATGTGATGCTCAACATAATTAAGAAGTTCCTCATAATACTTTACTGGATTAGTTTTAAATATTTTTTATGTATCCTTCAAGGAAGGATTATCATCACCACCTTGTCTAAGTTGAATATTTATATGATGCACATTACGTGGGTTCCATGCATGTACAATGTTATCAAAATATTATCATGCAAATATGACCCGAATAGGATCCTTCCAATTCAAAGTTTCCATATTTGTAGCATCTTTTAACCACAAAAAACCATGCACGTGTGGGGAGCCTGTATGCTTCCATTCATAGCGACACCAATAATCTATAACATGATGAAATTGAATGAAAATATCTTCTCAAAAAAATTATATCTCAAATGCATGTAATTCGATACAACATGAGAATTGTCAATTACATTTTGATGTCTTCACTTCTTTGCTTCCGTTGGATCTTCAAGACATTTACCTGGCATCAATTTATGAAAATCTGGCCATTGCATATCTGCTGCACTTAATGTGAAGAATATTGTGGGAATTCCTATTTGTTGAATCATGTCAGATAGTTATCCTCGACACTTGCTCCAATATGAGCGTTTTCCTCTTAGTACAGTACCAAATCTCACCAGTTTATAGGAAATCATAGAAGCTGGTAGATTCTGCAAATGTTCTCATAGCTCATCTATCGTTGTAGGAAGTGAAAATGTTCTCATAGCTCATCTATCGTTGTAGGAAGTTCTTCCATATTATGTTTAACAAAAACTGCAGAAGAAGCATGAGCTCGGTGTCTCATGATGACATTAAGTAAGAAATATCTAAAGCAGGGATGTTTTCCAAATCTGTTGTCATGGTATCTAAGAAGATCTCTTGCATACTCATGAATATACACGTTACACATCTGAGGATGTAACCAATCTGCATGACCTTTAGGGAACAATGTTTGAAATGCCATATCAAACTATCCTTTATATATATTGATTTATTATTGATAAAATTATTGACTTGTATTGGTATATTGTATAAATTAGTGTTCAAGTTTAATTATTTCATTTTCTAGTATGTAGGTATATGTTGACCTTCACGTGGTATATTGTATAAATTAGTGTTCAAGTTTAATTATTTCATTTTCTAGTATGTAGGTATATGTTGACCTTCACGTGGTTGGACTAGAGAATATTAAACAATTCTTGAAACTAAGAAAAACATTAAGGTGTTGATAATCAGAAGCATCTATAAGGACAAAAGGTACACTTGTGACCTATATCTAAATAGTGTTTGTGACGTAGATCTATGAAGGTATACATACCCTACCCCCCTCTGTGTTTGAACCTATGACCTCCAAGGAGTATACACATGTTCTTAACCATCACGCCCACTATATAATATTTGTTGATTATTATAATGTATTTATTGTTTTATGATATAATATGATGATGATGATGATCTAATTTTAAGTTCATGACCAAGCCATACACCAAATTGGTGTATGAGACCCCCTTGTTTGTGGGACAAGGGACCCTCTCCACACAATGATTTGACTACTAATGACTACATAGGTATACATACCCTACCTCCCTCTAGATTTGAGCTTGTGAACTCTTACGAGGAAACACATGTTATTAAAAATAGTTTATTAAATATTTAATACATGTAAATTATAAATATAATTGATATAATATATACAAATATACAAATATAATTTATATAATACAATATATAATATATATAATTTATATAAATACAATTTATATAATTTATATTATATAAATTAATAAAATATATTCAAAAAAGAATAAAACTCATAATCCCTCACCCGCGTTCCCATAACCATATCCCTCAAATTACCTCACCTCCTGGCAGCGACTGAGAGCCCATAACCTCCCCCGAATTACCTCACCTCCTAGTCATGACCTAGAGCAAGAGAAGCCATTGCTGGAGCGACAAAGGATGAGCGAATGAGAGTGCTCTTGCAAGAGTGACAGAGTAGGAGAAAGAGAAGACCCTGTTTTGACTAAGAATGATTCCAAAATTGATAAGTTCTTATAAACCTTTAAAACCCCAAATCAGGAATTAAATATCCTCCTTTTGAATCTCGTCCAAGGTTTTGTAAGTTATGGTTTAATACCTACTTGAATTAAATGATTTAAGACCTAATATGATTTGAATATCGTCCATGAAATGATTTTAGACCTACTTGAATTGGTAAGTTATGGTGACAAAGGTACCCCCAATAAGCAACATGTCATCACCAAACTAAGAGTGGCTCAATTATTTTACTCCCTGGACAATCGATATACCCTTCAAGTTTCCAACAATTCTCTCTTGCTCCAACCTTTTGCTCAAAGAGAGAGCCATGACAATGCATAAGAGTGGAGACAAAGGAAGGTCTTGTCTCATCCCTCTCTTACTCTAAAATAATGAGGTCAGCCTATCATCTACATATGATGTTATCCATGGGCATCGGATGCATGATTTAACACAGTGAATAATATTTTTTGTAAAGCATTCAACAAAAATGATTAATATAACTGATTGAAAACATTGGCCATGAGTGTGTCATTTGTGAATTTCAAATGGGAGAGGGGATATAACTCACCATGGATAACAATGTCTTTCATATTGCCACTAGTATTTTCTTGACACAAACTTCTTCTCAATATTTCAACGATTGGTATGAATAAGAAAGGCTATAGAGAATTAACTTGTCTAATGCCTCGGGAAGGGTTGAAGGTGGAAGAAGGAGAGACATGGACTAGGATATAGAAGAAATATTAGGAGACCTATTGTCTAACCCAAAAGATCCAGGTTTGATAGAATCCAAGGGTAGATAGCATTTGAACACAAAAATACCAATTAATGTGATCAAAGGATTTAGACATATCAAGCTTAATTTACATTTCTACATTTTTAGTCAATTTTAAGGACTGAATAACCTCATGTACTACAATTATCCCATCCATAATTTGTCACGCTTCAGTGTATCCTCCTTTTTCATGAGAAGTGATATGAGACATGATAGGCTTTAGTTAGTTTGTTATGACTTTAGAGATGATTTTGTAGGTCAAATTACATAGAGAGATTGGTTTGAATTTGTTTGTGGCGCTAGCTCTCTCTTATTTTAGAATGAGTGTAAGGAAGCTATAAAATTCTTTGTATTTCTCTAGAGTCCTCAACTACCTTCCAAGAATATGCTCCCAACTCTAACTAAGGATTTTGGAAGAAATATGTTGTAAAACCATCTAGACCTAGAGATTTCCCTGATGCCATGTCAATTACTATTGTTTCAACTTCTTCCAGAGTAACTCTTCACATCATGCTAACATTCTAATATGGGATCACCAACTAGGGGATGTGTTTCAGGATGGACCTTATGGATTCCTATTTTTATATAGTTGGTTTAGAGTGGATCCAATGATAAAATGATTTGAGTTCATTTTCTATGTCACCATGAAACATGTTTCCAAACACTTCTTTGTTTCAGTTTTTGAGTTTGGACGTTATATTCTTAAAACTTTGTTGAAATTGATACATCAGTAATCGCTTAGTTGAATCCCCCTCCTTTCATTTTGATCTCTCTGGTTGGTTTTGGTTCTTCCTCCTTAGAGTTGGTATTATCCTCCTTATCTGATTCCATCTCCAAATCATATTAGGTTGTAGGTTCTTTTCCTTGGGCTACAGATTCCATTTCTATTGATTAATTATTTTGTTGTATCCTTTTTCCTTTGTTTTGGATCCTCCTGGTTGGATTTGGGTGATGGATGTGCGTCCTTTTTTGTATCCACTAATTTTGTCTCTAGGTCCTCTTGTTTTGAGGCTAGTGACTAGAAATTGTTGGTCGCTTTTGGTGTACTAGGGGTCCCCTAGTCCATGTGCTTCTTGATTGATTTCCTTTAGCAAGGAAAGTTTTGGAGGGCATCCCCTGGTAAAACACTACACACACAAAAACCTGGATCTTGTATTTGAGTCAAAAAAACCAAACAATATGCAACCAATCGATCCACCTAACCTCATGGTAAAAATATGTCCATGTGTCATTAAAAAAAGGAGAAAAAGGGGGATTCAGATGCAAACGAGAGTTGTAGGATATATATATGTTTCCTTTACTATTCGATACCAAAGGCCTTTATCTTGTATAAGCCTCCCAACAGTTATGCATACCTAGGTACTTTAAGCCAACACTTATGGCTACCTAGGTACTTTAAGCTAATTTTTCAATATCCAAAGTATTATAAAGAAAAGGGGTAGAAATATAGTCTCGATCTTCCTCAAATGTACCAATAAATCAAATAGATGGTTTCTTTAGATTTACCTACATTCGTGTAACAAGACAATAAAGTTCCATAATCTATTTGATTCTTGTTTCTTCCCTCCTAGTACCATCACAGAAATTAGTATATCACCAACAAATAGTAAATTTGACAAAATACATGGATTGCCAATTTTGATACCATTCATGTTTCTCGCTTTGAGTGTGTCCTTTAAATACCTTCTTAATTCCTCATCTACACACATAAATAAATAAGGAGAGAGTATATATCTCTACCTGAGACCTATTTTAGGCGTAAAAAAGGAATTTTTTGACCCATTTATGATAAATGAGAAATACCTAGGACATAAATGCAACACAAAACCCCAAGTGTATAAGTAGTAATCTCAAATAGAGCCAATTAATTTTTCCATATGCTTTAGAGAGGTATTAATGAGAATGCTTGTTAACTATTTCTCTCATTCGATGAGGTGCAGGTACAACCAAACATGTTTTTTTCATATCTATCCTCCTTGAGCGAGGAAATTTTAGGAAGACTAGAGGAAAGTGAGACATCTGGTAGGCCTAAAAGAGGGAGATCAACTAAATGTCAAAATATTAGAAGAAAATTCCATAAATGAATGGATTTTTTTCCTGTGGAAGGGGGGTCATGTTCTTATGATGATGATTCCATAGGCAAAATCGAGTTTCTCTTGAGGTACAAACATCTATTGAAACAATGGGAACCCAAGGATCTTCCTTGTCTAAACACAGATTTTTTTGTGAACGAGAGGATATTTCAGATTGCACCATCATCATTACATGGTTTGGGGTTGTTTTGCATGGATGACATAAAGTTGGGTTACAACAGATGTACTGAATTGATCGAGTATGTTGGACCCTGCTACAATTACATAGATTAGATGTGGTTGGTCCAATATACACGCAGTATGTGCATATACAGAGTGTCTGCAAATTATTTATAGCTAAAAGAAAATAATCAAAATAAAGGATTGAGTATGTACATTGACACAATACCAAAAGCATAAGGGAATATTGTAGGGTTTTTAAATAGTACACATCCTAGATCTACAAATAAACAACCCAATTGTGCATTTGAGGGGCGTGAAAGAAATTATGTTTTCGTATGTGCCATAAAATCAATAGTTTTAGGGGAAGAGTTGTTGATCAATTAAAATTTGAATAAAATATATACAAACATTGTTACTATGAGAGTAGTAAATATAAAATTTCACCAAACCTATAATTAATGAATCTAATAACTTATGTTTTGTTAATTAAAGTTTTTTGTTGATGTTTCATTTCGATATAAGAAAAATAAGGAATATGTTTCATTAAATGAAATCATCCTCTTTGAAAAAGGTATAACTCATTTTTAATTATGTTTTTTGAAGAGTCTATTGGTTTCATTTCTATATTAATGGTTTCAATATTTTTGTTGCAGGTTGTTTGTAACATACCCGACCACCCACAGGTTTGGCTACATTAGCTTAAATAGGCTGCAACACACCCAACCACCAGCAAGCGAGGCACGTTGTAGTCCAAGGACTCAATTTTTTGATCTAATCTCGAAAACAAAGGATTTTTCATGAACGTTAAAGCCATGAAAAACACATGCATAAGACAATATTCATGCTACAACGTAAATAATCCAACAACATTCCATGCACAACAAATAACCAACAAACAGGAACATTAGAATACATATATCAGAGATAATTAAATACACAACGAAATATTAAACATAAAACACGGAGAGCACTTATCTTTTCAAGTAAACGTTCACCAATTGGCTACATACCAAGGAAGTTCCTCCCAACCATAAACACTTATGTTCATTTACTCTCAACGACAGGTCACCCTTGAGCCAGGGATATGAATCCACAAGGACGGGTCCTAGGCCAAGTCTAAAACATACAATAGATAGCTAAATAGCTCTCAGGTTTCCCAACCTCACATTGAATCCTAATTTACAGCTCTCTTTCCCCTTCGGCCTACACAACCCCAAGAAATAAACACATTTCTCTGCCATGCAACCCTTGAGGCTATTCCATTTCTCTCTAGGGATCCAGTGCTACTGGTCAGGAAATATCTGTATTGGAAACTCCAAGGAATCTCAGTTGTGGATAGTTCCATTTGAATTGTCATCAGTATCATAACTAATAGGCCTCTCATCACTCAAGCTATCACATGCCTTTCAACACTCACAACAATCCAAGGACACCAAATGTCTTCTACCCAGCCTGCACAACCCCAGGAGAATGGAAACCCTTCTCTACCATGCATTCCCTCAGGCTGTCCATCTCCTTCCAAGGCTCCAATGCTTATGGTTAAGAATATCCTTGTTGGGACTCTCAGGACTTGCATCTCTCAACAATTCTATCCAAACTTCCATCAATCTCATGCACACATTCATCCATTCCCTCATGGAATGATCAATAATTATTATAGCCATTCCTCAATGGCTCTCCTATTCCTGCCATTCATGTCCATTCTCAGCCCAAGAGTATATGAACTAGAAACAGTGAGTGAAGAAGAAGAAGAACCAAGGAACAAAATGAACCAGGGGAAGAATATGAAGAATAAGCGAACCTAAGCATCCCCCCAAGGAATTTTTAAATCACATGAAGACAAGAGCCACATGGGCTCCCTCCCAAGAATCTCATGTAACTCCTTTTCTCTATAAAATCAATTATGGGTAAATAATAATAATAAAAAGAACTTAGCCCCTCAAGTCCCCTCTCTTGTGGAATCATAGCCGCCTATATATTTTGTCCTTGTCGGTCTTACATCCAACGATGTATTTTATTAAACTATATGAAGTATTACATTTCCCAGGTGCTTTGGCCCCTTTTCAACTTTACCGTCTCACCAGCCTAAGTCATATTTAAATAATACATTATAGTTCATAAGGGTTAGAACCAGGATGTTACATCCTACTCCCCTTATTTTGGCACTCTCCTCAGTGCACAACACCATTCCATTTTTATTAACATTACAAATCCAATCCCTCTGGCCTTAATCCACATAGGCAATCCAACCCAATCTTATATACATAGGCACTTTGGCCTAAAATTAAACATGTATACATAGGAATTCTGACCCAAAACATGTATAATGATCTTCATAATTTATATTTCTGGAAGAAGTTCCAACCAACAACCTCTCATTCCCTCTTAGCCCTGCACAACCCAAATAAATGAACCCCTTTCTCTGCCATGCAGTCCCTCGGGTTGTTCCACTTCTATCTAGGGATTCACTGCACTCAGCCAGGAAGTTTCAGAGTTGTGGCTTCCAAAACTGCAGCTGCAACAAGTCCATTGGAATTTATTCATTCTATGCCCTTTTCATTTAGTTTCTACAACATCACCTTCTTTTCTCTCATATTCTTCTACTTTTTTAGATCTTCATCATTCATCATTTTCCTACAACACTGTATGGTTCATGTTTTTGCATCCATATGGTTGTCATGTTAACTTGGCTCATTGTTTTCCTTTGACATACCCGTTGTGTGCATGACCCCAATCAAGAGCTATAAAAGTATCCTCTTCCTTGTGGTTACTCACCTTTTAGGCACAAGCTTAATCATCCCCTTCTCTGCTATACAGTCCCTTAGGAAATCCATCTTTCCTGACCAAGGTTCTCTTGCACAAGAGGATTTCTAGGGACACAAGGTTCTCATGTCACAACAATAGCCTTTTCCATGATTTCCATCTTGCATATCCGACATCTCATATGTATTATACACATACAGTCATCATGAGATATCATTATAACCATTTCAAACATAAATGTCAAATCTATTTTATACAGGAAAACAAAATTTTCCAAGCATGAGATTTCTTCTCATAAGGTTTGGCTTTGCAACTGTATATATCAATATTCCTTATTGGATTACATCCCTTCCATATCCAAGAGCATTCTACCTGCAATTTCTTCATTTACATTCAACCAAAACAATTCATCAGTAATTATCAAATCCTAATTCCCAAAACTATTTTATATAGGAAAAATAAAAATTCTAGACATGAACTTCTGCTCATAAAAATTTGGCTCTTGCAACAATAGGCATTGGTATTCTTTATGGGATTACAATAGTTCTATATCCAAGACCCTTTCCTCCTTCAATTTAAACATTCCTCAGCCAAAAAAATTGTCAATATCTCATGTACAAGATATATATATTTTTCATGGTAACGATTCAAAACAAAATCACAAAGTGATCTCAAAATTGTCTACAACTACAATTCAATTACTTATATTAATCCAACTATCAATTATAATGAACTCATCATTACATACACATGTATTATCAGTCACACATACTTTTCATAATGCAACAATTTATTACTAATTAAAATGGCAATGAATGTGCCAATACCCATGGAAACATCTACACAATGCATCCATGCATTGACTACATAATACGACATAAATATGTCATGCATTCCACCATGATGAGTTGGAAGGTATGACCAATGACTCAACACATCATACGCACACTTTCTACTTCTTACCTGACTATTTGGTTACCTTCCTTTTCCACCCAAACACAACACCAAGAATATAATCCTTAAGTGTTATTCAGTGTTGGAAAGGAGGTTGCAGTCCCAACATCAGATATACAGTAGATACAATTGAGTACTCATATAGAGCTATATCCCTTCCATATGCAACCATATTATAGTCTCCCAGATGACTATATGTATGGATATTCATTTTTATATCAAGAGTATGTCTTCTGACTTGACCTAGTTATGATCCCATAACCAAAAATAACATAATATGCAATTCACATTTTATCTAAATGCATTCTAGCATCAACAACACTTACATAGTCTAGGCCTTCAACCATTACATATCAATTTAAATACTAAAAATTAACTGAGGGAATTCTTACCTCAATACCCTTCAACATGTATGCATCAACAAAACTAAATGCATACCTTCCTGGTTGTTACCAACCTACTTTTTGTTGTCTAACCAACTGGTATTTGTAGAATCTCACAGACTTCCTCCTTCATCATTTTGATCACCATTCCTGCCACTCTCATGGGTCTTCACCTAGATGGAAATCATAAGCAACAACAACATCCACGTCTTTAACCCTGCTATATCATTTTTCTTGAATACATAATCCATCATTAGTCATACTCAATCATTATCTCATAATAATAGACTATTCTAAGTTATCAAGCATGTTATATGCATATCCAAGCATGTACATATGCAAAATTACACCTCCATATGCACCAAGAATTCATTGTTAGCATGCTTACTAATGCATATGTGATTTAACTTCCTTGTATTCCTCATGCACTCTAACGCATTTATGTTTTAATTCACTTGTTTATTTATCTATTTCCATTGTAGTTGGTTGTCCTTGACCTCCTTCAGATCTTTGTTGCCTTACATGCTCCCATTCTACTCATCTGCACTGTGGTTCCTTGGGTCTGAACACTTTTCCAGCCACGTTCCACTTGGATATTCTTTCCCACTTAGTACTATTCCCCAATGGAAATCCATTTTCATTCAGTGCCACTTTTCAAGTGAGATAGCATTCCAGTTTCTTTGCATTGACATCCTGCTTCCACTATGAACTCTGATACCAGAAGTGGATTTCTTTCACTAAGTACTTTTAGACAAGTAGATAAGTCATATCTAACAAATCCTTCCCTGGAACTCCTATGCTTGACCCATAGAGATTATGCACACACCATCTCTTAAGATCTTTGTTTTCTTTGACATTAGGCTTGTAATTGTCTAAACATATTTACCTTCAAGGCTATGGAGCCTTACTTTTCCTTTCTATGCCCATTAATGACATTATTCACCTGCTAGATTCATGTCCCATGTGATGATCCTTTCTTTTGTAGTACCTCATCCAAATTCTGTAAGAAATTTCATGCTTCCATGACTCTAATATCTGATCTTGTTCTTGAATTGATCAGATTATACCTCTAATTTTACCAAAAATCCAAGCAATCATCTGGTTAGAACTATACATATCATACAAAATTGTCAATTAAATTTATAGGTACCTTTTCCGTTTAATTCATGAAGAAAAATTATATATGACTACATCGAATAACACATCTGTGTTATCCTTTGGCCGATACAGAATTCAATTCTATACAGTCGTTTTTTTCAAACAACCTTCCCAGGTGACCATGACTTGAAACCGTGGGGTAAATTGGTGCAAACCCCCTTCCCTCCAAAGGGCTTCTCAACCTCCTGGTTTTGGATCATTCGAAATACTGAATCAGAGCGAATCCTTGGGTCCCTTTGGCACCCGAAACCACTCTACACTCCCACACAGGTCCTTTTCTCAAATGACCATGGCTATGACCACAGGCCTGTTTCTCCATGATTCAGACTTTGGGGATATTCTGAACTCCTCCTTTGAATTTTCCTGAAGTGATTTTCTCTGAATCTCCAGACTCTCACCATGTGTCAGATAGTTATCCTCGACACTTGCTCCAATATGAACATTTTCCTCTTAGTACAGTACCAAATCTCACAAGTTTATAGGAAATCATAAAAGCTGGTAGATTCTGCAAATGTTCTCATAGCTCGTCTATCATTGTAGGAAGTTCTTCCATATTATGTTTAACAAAAACTGTAGAAGAAGCATGAACTCGGTGTCTCATGATGATATTAAGTAAGAAATATCTAAAGCAGGGATGTTTTCCAAATCTGTTGTCATGATATCTAAGAAGATGTCTTGCATACTCATGAATATGCACGTTACACATCTGAGGATGTAACCAATCTGCATGACCTTTAGGAAACAATGTTTGAAATGCCATATCAAACTATCCTTTATATATATTGATTTATTATTGATAAAATTATTGACTTGTATTGGTATATTGTATAAATTAGTGTTCAAGTTTAATTATTTCATTTTCTAGTATGTCGGTATATGTTGTAGGAGATGTTTCTTAATTATGACAAAAAACACATTCATTTATTTTCTAGTACATATATATTTTTTGGATTTGGGGAATTGAGAGTGACATGAGGAGGGGGGGGGGATATGAGCTTCCACCTTCATGTCATTGGACTCATTCAATAGAGAATATTAAACAATTCTCGAAACTAAGAAAAACATTAAGGTGTTGATAATGAGAAGCATCTACAAGGAAAAAAGGTACACTTGTGACGTATATCTAAATAATGTTTGTGATGTAGATCTATGAAGGTATACATACCCTACCCCCCTCTTTATTTGAACCTATGAACTCCAAGGAGTATACACATGTTCTTAACCATCATGCTCACTATATAATATTTATTAATTATTATAATGTATTTATTATTTTATGATATAATATGATGATGATGATGATCTAATTTTAAGTTCACGACCAAGCCAGCCACCAAATTGTTGTATGAGACCCCCTTGTTTGTGGGACAAGGGACCCCCTCCACACAATGATTTGACTACTAATGACTACATAGGTATACATACCCTACCTCCCTCTAGATTTTAGCTTGTGAACTCTTACAAGGAAATACCTGTTATTAAAAATAGTTTATTAAGGATTTAATACATGTAAATTATAAAATATAATTTATATAATATATAATATATACAAATATAATTTATATAATACAATATGCAATATATAATTTATATAAATACAATTTATATAATTTATATTATATAAATTAATAAAATATATTCAAAAAAGCATAAAACTCATAATCCCTCACCCACGTTCCCATAACCATCTCCCTCAAATTACCTCACTTCCTGGCCACGACTGAGAACCCATAACCTCCCCCGAATTACCTCACCTCCCAGTCATGACCTAGAGCAAGAGAAGCCATTGTTGGAGCGACAAAGGATGAGCGACTGAGAGTTCTCTTACTGGAGTCACAGAGTAGGAGAAAGAGGAGACCTTGCTTTGACTAGGAATGATTCCAAAATCGATAAGTTCTTATAAACCTTTAAAACCCCAAATCAGGAATTAAATATCCTCCTTCTAAATCTCATCCAAGGTTTTGTAAGTTATGGTTTAATACCTACTTGAATTAAATGATTTAAGACCTGATATGATTTGAATATCATCCATGAAATGATTTTAGACCTACTTGAATTGGTAAGTTATGGTGACAAAGGTATTCCCCATAAGAAACATGTCATCACCAAACTAAGAGTGGCTCAATTATTTTACTCCCTGGACAATTGATATACCCTTCAAGTTTCCAACAATTCTCTCTTGCTCTAACCTTTTTCTCAAAGAGAGAGCCATGACAATGTATAAGAGTGGAGACAAAGGAAGGTCTTGTCTCATCCCTCTCTTACTCTAAAATAAGAAGGTCAACCTATCATCTACCTATGATGTTATCCATGGGCATCCAATGCATGATTTAACACAATGAATAATATTTTTTGTAAAGCATTCAACAAAAATGATTAATATAATTGATTGAAAACATTGGCCATGAGTGTGTCATTTGTGAATTTCAAATGGGAGAGGGGATATAACTCACCATGGCTAATAATGTCTTTCATATTTCCACTAGTATTTTCTTGACACAAACTTCTTCTCAATATTTCAACGATTGGTATGAATAAGAAAGGCTATAGAGAATTAACTTGTCTAATGCCTCGGGAAGGGTTGAAGGTGGAAGAAGGAGAGCCATGGACTAGGATACAGAAGAAATATTAGGAGACCTATTGTCTAACCCAAAAGATCCAGGTTTGATAGAATCCAAGGGTAAATAGCATTTGAACACAAAAATACCAATTAATATGATCAAAGGATTTAGACATATCAAGCTTAATTTACATTTCTACATTTTTAGTCAATTTTAAGGACTGAATAACCTCATGTACTACAATTATCCCATCCATAATTTGTCACCCTTCAGTGTATCCTCCTTTTTCATGAGAAGTGATATGAGAGATGATAGGCTTTAGTTAGTTTGTAATGACTTTAGAGATGATTTTGTAGGTCAAATTACATAGAGAGATTGGTTTGAATTTGTTTGTGGTGCTAGCTCTCTCTTATTTTAGAATGAGTGTAAGGAAGCTATAAAATTCCTTGTGTTTCTCTAGAGTCCTCAACTACCTTCCAAGAATATGCTCCCAACACTAACTAACGATTTTGGAAGAAATATGTTGTAAAACCATCTAGACCTAGATATTTCCCTGATGACATGTCAATTACTATTGTTTCAACTTCTTCCAAAGTAACTCTTCTCATCAAGATAACATTCTAATATGGGATCACCAACTAGGGGATGTGTTTCAGGATGAACCTTATGGATTCCTATTTTTATATAGTTGGTTTAGAGTGGATCTAATGATAAAATGATTTGAGTTCCTTTTCTATGTCACCATGAAAGAGGTTTCCAAACACTTCTTTGTTTCAGTTTTTGAGTTTGGACTTTATATTCTTAAAACTTTGTTGAAATCGATGCATCAATAATCGCTTAGATGAATCCCCCTCCTTTCGTTTTGATCTCTCTGGTTGGTTTTGGTTCTTCCTCCTTAGAGTTGGTATTATCCTCCTTATCTAATTCCATATCCAAATCATATTAGGTTGTAGGTTCTTTTCCTTGGGCTAAAGATTCCATTTCTATTGATTAATTATTTTGTTGTATCCTTTTTCCTTTGTTTTGGATCCTCCTAGTTGGCTTTGGGTGATGGATGTGCATCCTTTTTTGTATCCACTATTTTTGGCTCTAGGTCCTCTTGTTTTGAGTCTATTGACTAGAAATGTTTTGTCACTTTTGGTGTACTAGGGGTTCCCTAGTCCATGTTCTTCTTGATTGATTTCCTTTAGCAAAGAAAGTTTTGGAGGGCATCCCCTGGTAAACAACTAAACAGACAAAAACCTGGATCTTGTAGTTGAGTCGAAAAAAACAAACAATATGCAACCAATGGATCCACCTAACCTCATGGTAAAAATATGTCCATGTGTCATTAAAAAAAGGAGAAAAAGGGGGATTCAGATGCAAACGAGAGTTGTAGGATATATATATTTTTCCTTTACTATTCGATACCAAAGGCCCTTATCTTGTATAAGCCTCCCAACACTTATGGATACCTACGTACTTTAAGGAAACACTTATGACTACCTAGGTACTTTAAGCCAATTTTCAATATCCAAAGTATTATAAAGAAAAGGGGTAGAAATATAGTCTTGATCTTCCTCAAATATACCAATAAATCAAATAGATGGTTTCTTTAGATTTACATGCATACGTGTAACAAGACAATAAAGGTCCATAATCTATTTGATTCTTGTTTCTTCCCTCCTAGTACCATCACAAAAATTAGTATATCACCAACAAATAGTAAATGTGACAAAATACATGGATTGCCAATTTTGATACCATTCATGTTTCTCGCTCTGAGTGTGTCCTTCAAAGACTTGCTTAATTCCTCATCTACAAGCATGAATAAATAAGGAGAGAGTATATATCTATACCTGAGACCTATTTTAGGCCCAAAAAAGGATTTTTTTGACCCATTTATAATAAATGAGAAATACCTTGGACATAAATGCAACACAGAACCCCAAGTGTATAAGTAGTAATCTCAAATAGAGCCAATTAATTTTTCCATATGCTTTAGAGAGGTATTAATGAGAATGTTTGTTAACTATTTCTCTCATTCGATGGGGTGCAAGTACTGTTGTTTGGAAATAATACCCTATGGACTAGCAAGCTAGGGTTAGACTTGCATGCAGATCATGACCTTTAAGAAATCACTTTTAACCTACCACCCCAAAACCTAAAACCCTTTTTCACATAAAAACATGGAAAGAACCTACTAACCTTTTTATTGATGTTTGGTGTAGATCCTCCGTTGCGCTTTGTCCTCTTGCTTGCGCTGCTCCTTCCAAAGACAATCATGCAATCAAGACAAAACACTACGCATGCATGCTATTTTTCTACCAGAGGGTTAGATATTAAGCATAAATTACAAAAACCACATATAACTCATGCATTGGGACGGGAAAAGTATTCTTTTATTAATCTCAAGATGAATCAACTTACAATAATGATAGAGATCAGCCACCGTTCCTTGATCCTGATCCTGGGCTCCTCCTCTTCTTTGTCCTCCAACTGCTTTGCTTGAATTCTTCTTAGGCTTGAGGAAAGGCTAAAGGGTTGGGACAAACGGATTCGGCAATTGGGTAGAGTTTCTTTGCTATCTTTTTCCTCCTTTTCCAAATAGTACCCCTACCCCTTCTTTTATAGGCTAGAAGGAGCTAGGGTTTTGGATGAACTCTCGGCCATGCATGGCCGGGAGTTTCAGTTAACTGACCCATAGCTTTTTGTTCCGTCGGAAACTTTCCTGCTTTTGTGCTTTGTTAGGTAAACGCGGGTTGTAGAAGGCCTGTCAGCGTTCCAACGCGTGCAGTAGTAGGCCTTCCAGTGTTCCAACGCGTGCAGTAGTGAGTTAGGGCACGTGTCACTTTATTTAAGAGGATTTTCAAGAGCTTGGTCAGCATGGCTTTGGCAAGGAAGGGATATGAGTTGGCCTGATGCCAGGTAAGCATGTGTGGTGCAATTTAGGGTTATAACAGGTACAACCAAACATGTATTTTTCATATCTATCCTCCTCAAGTGAGGGAATTTTAGGAAGACTAGAGGAAAGTTAGACATCTGGTAGGCCTAAAAGAGGGATATCAAATAGATGTCAAAATATTAGAAGAAAATTCCATAAACGAATGGAATTTGTTTCCCATGGAAGGGGGGTCATGTTCTTATGATGATGATACCATAGGCGAAATCGAGGTTCTCTTGAGGTACAAACATCTAGTGAAACAATGGGTACCCAAGGATCTTCCTTGTCTAAACACATATTTTTTTGTGAACGAGAGGATATTTCAGATTGCACCATCGTCATTACATGGTTTGGGGTTGTTTTGCATGGATGGCATAAAGGAGGGTTATGATAGATGTATTGAATTGATCGAATATGTTAGAACCTGCTACAATAACATAGATTAGATGTGTTTGGTCCAATATACACGTAGTATGTGCATATATAGAGTGTCTGCAAATTATTTATAGCTAAAAGACAATAATCAAAATAAAGGATTGAGTATGTACATTGACGGAATGTCAAAAGCATAAGGGAATATTGTTGGGTTTATAAATAGTACACAACCTAGGTCTACAAATAGACAACCCAATTGTGTATTTGAGGGGCGTGAAAGAAATTGTGTTTTTGTATGTGCCATAAAATCAATAGTTGCAGGGGAAGAGTTGTTGATCAATTAAAATTTGAATAAAATATATACAAATGTTGTTACTATGAGAGTAGCAAATATAAAATTTCACCAAACCTATAATTAATGAATCCAATAACTTATGTTTTGCTAATTAATGTTTTTTGTTGATGTTTCATTTCGATATAAGAAATATAAGGAATATGTTTCATTAAATGACACCATCCTCTTTGAAAAAGGTATAACTCATTTTTAATTATGTTTTTTGAAGAGTCTTTTGGTTTCATTTTGATATTAATGGTTTCAATATTTTTTTTCCAGGTTGTTTGTAACATACCCGACCACCCACAGGTTGGGCTACATTAGCTTAAACATGCTGCAACACACCCAACCACCAACAAGTGAGTCACGTTGTAGTCCAAGGACTCATTTTTTTTTATCTCATCTCGAAAACAAAGGATTGTTCATGAACGTTAAAGCCATGAAAACCACATGCATAAGAAAATATTCATGCTACGAAATAAATAAGCCAACAACGTTCCATGCACAACCAATAACCAACAAAAAGGAACATTAGAATACATATATCAGAGATAATTAAATACACAATGAAATATTAAACATAAAACAAAAAGAGCACTTATCTCTACAAGTAAACGTTCACCAATTGCCTGCAGACCAAGGAAGTTCCTCCCAACCATAAACACTTCTGTTCATTTACTCTAAACGACAGGTCACCCCTGAGCCAAGGATATGAATCCACAAGGACGGGTCCTAGGCCAAGTCTAAAACATACAGTAGATGGCTAAATAGTTCTCAGGTTTCCCAACCTCACATCGAATCCTAATTTCCAGCTCTGTTTCCCCCTCAGCCTGCACAACCCCAAGAAATGAACACATTTCTCTACCATGCAGCCCTTGAGGCTATTCCATTTCTCTCTAGGGCTCTAGTGCTACTAGTCAGGAAATATTTGTATTGGAAACTCCAAGGAATCTCAGTTGTGGATAGTTCCATTTGAATTGTCATCAGTATCATAACTAACATTCCTCTCATCTCTCAAGCTATCACAGGCCTTTCAGCACTCACAACAATCAAAGTACACCAAATGTCTTCTACCCAGCCTGCACAACCCCAAGAGAATGGAACCCCTTCTCTACCATGCATTCCCTCAGGCTTTCCATCTCCTTCCAAGCCTCCAATGCTTATGGTTAAGAATATCCCTATTGGGACTCTCAAGACTTGTAACTGTGGACAGTTCTATCCGAACTTCCATCAAGCTCATGCACACAGTCTTCCATTCCCTCGTGGAATGATCAATAATTATTATAGCAATTCATCAATGGCTCTCCTGTTCTTTCCATTCGTGTCCATTCTCAGCCCAAGAGCATACAAACTAGAAACAGTGAGTGAAGAGGAAGAAGAACCATGGAACAAAATGAACCAGGGGAAGAATATGAAGAATAAGTGAACCCAAGCATCCCCCCAAGGAATTTTTAAATCACATGAAGACAAGAGCCACATGGGATCCCTCTTAAGAATCTCATGTAACCCATTTTCTCCATAAAATCAATTATGGGTAAATAATAATAATAAAAAGAACTTAGCCCCTCAAGCCCCCTCTCTTGTGGAGTCATAGCCCCCTATATCTTTTTTCCTTGTCGTTCTTACATACAACGATGTATTTTATTAAAGTATATGAAGTATTACATTTCCCAGGCACTCTGGCCCCGTTTCAAATTTACCGTCTCACCAGCCTAAGTCATATTTAAATAATACATTATAGTTCATAAGGGTTAGAATCAGGATGTTACATCCTCCTCCCCTTATTTTGGCACTCTCCTTAGTGCACAACACCATTCCAATTTTATTAACATTACAAATCCAATCCCTCTGGCCTTAATCCACATAGGCAATCCAACCCAATCGTATATACATAGGCACTCTGGCCTAAAATTAAACATGTATACATAGGCATTCTGACCCAAAACATGTATAATGATCTTCATAATTTATGTTTTTGGAAGAAGTTCCAACCAACAACCTCTCCTTCCCTCTTAGCCCTGCACAACCCAAATAAATGAACCCCTTGTTTATTTATCTATTTTTTTTTGTAGTTGGTTGCCCTTGACCTCCTTCAGATCCTTGTTTCCTTATATGCTCCCATTATGCTCATCTGCACTATGGTTCCCTCGGTCTGAACACTTTTCCATCCACATTCCACTTGGCCATTCTTTCCCAATTAGTACTATTCCCCAATGGAAATCCATTTTCATTCAGTGCCACTTTTCAAGTGAGATAGCATTCCAATTTCTTTGCATTGACATCCTACTTCCACTATGAACTCTGATATCATAAGTGGATTTCTTTCACTAAGTACTTTTAGACAAGTAGATAAGTCATATCTAACAAATCCTTCCCTGGAAGTCCTATGCTTGACCCATAGAGATTATGCACACACCATCTCTTAACCTCTTTGTTTTCTTCGACATCAAGCTTGTAATTGTCTAAACATATTTACATTCAAGGTTATGGAGCCTTACTTTTCCTTTCTATGCCCATTAATGAAATTATTCACCTGCTAGATTCATGTCCCATGTGATGATCCTTTCTTTTGTAGTACCTCATCCAAATTCTGTAAGAAATGTCATGCCTCCATGACTCTAATATCTGATATTGTTCTTGAATTGATCAGATTATACCTCTAATCCTACCAGAAATCCAAGCAATCATCTAGTTAGAACTGTTGAATAAGGTTGGTTGTCATTGATGTCAACCCTTGAAGAAAGACCCGTAGCACAAAGTTTTGGTTAATGGAACCAATAGTGTTTTATGTAAATATGACTCATTATTGTTTTTTCATGGTTGATAAGAAGTAAATATGGATGAAATCCAAAGTGGTCCCCTTATGGTGAAAGCCCTCACGGGAAGACGCTTTGTGGAGTAAGAGAACCCGTGCTTAATTATGGAATAATGAGATGAAGGAAAGTGAATTTGTCAGGGAAAATATCCTATATGGATAGTTATTTTCATGTCATTTCCGATGGTATGTGGAATGTCACATAATTCCTCACGCTGAGAGAGTTATGACCATGAGAAGTTGGAGACCCCAGGTTTGGGTAATGGACCCAAGTTTGTTTGATGGCTAACGGTATGAGTTATGATATATTTTCAGATAATACTATTCTATATGGATATTACATGTCATGACATTTTTAGTGGCATGTAGAACGTCACATAACTCCTCATGGTTTGAGAGTTATGGCCTTACGAAGTTGGAGGACCCTCATATGTCATCTAGAAGCCCCAAAAGGTCAAAGTAATCAAAGTGGTTTAAGAGATTTTAAAAGGTAAATAATAA
>SNQJ01S0004287.1:51679-112425 GCA_010110895.2 Picea sitchensis
TTATTTATTACTGCTCATTATTGGATAATAATTCTACATTGATATAACATTTGAAGAAAAAGGATTATAATTACATTATTACTGATTCACCCCCCCTCTCAGTAATCCAACAAGAACTATACATATCATACAAAATCATCAATTAAATTTATAGGTACCTTTTATGTTTAATTCATGAAGAAAAATTATATACGACTACATCAAATAACACATATGTGTTATCCTTTGGCCGATACAAAATTCAATTCTACACAGGCGCTCCTTTCAAACCACCTTCCTAGGTGACCACGACTCAAAACTGCGGGGTAAATTGGCCCAAACCCCCTTCCCTCCAAAGGGCTGCTCGACCTCCTAGTTTTGGATCATTTGAAATACTGAGTTAGAGCGACTCCTTGGGTCCCTGCGGCACCCGAAACCACTCTACACTCACACATAGGTCCTTTTCTCAAATGACCATGGATATGACAGCGGGCATGTTTCTCCATGATTCAAACTTCAAGGATATTTCGAACTCCTCCTTCGACTTTTCCCAAAGTGATTTTCTCTGCATCTCTGGACTCTCACCATGCATTTCCTAAGATATGTCTGCCCCACTATGGTTTAGGGTTCACAACTTCATGAAACTCTAGCACTCTCATCCATGAACCTCTGGACTTTTGATTTTTGAATTCCTTGATCTGTTGCCACATGCTCCTTCCGCGATCAACAAATGAGATCCATTCACGACTTTAGACTTCGCGATTCTACTTTCGGCAAGACTCCAAACTTACCAAACTCTGAAGTCTCGAAACACCTTATGGCTACCCTCCATGTAGCACTCCCAGATCTGATGGTATGGAATCGTTCGTCTCCCTATGAAATGAATCTCGTCCACCGAATTCAGTGAAGACTCCTGGGACTTCTCTCCTCGAAGAATTTCCAGTTCTCTCCCTCCTAATCTTTACTTCTAGCTTCTCTCATTCCTCTGAACACCCTCTTCGACACTTAGTCGAAATGTTGATATGTGCACACCTTTCAACAAGCCCTCTTTCACAATCGACTCCCTTGTGGATAACTTTACACTCCTTGCAACTGTCCTCCAACTGCTTCTGTCTCTCGTTACTGAAATCACGCTACTTCTCCTGAGATTTCAAATCTGAAAAATTTGTCACGCACTCCTTGCAGATGTGAATGCACTCCTTGCATACATACAAGTTCTCATTATCTCTTCTGAGCTTCGAGTCAAAACAAAATCGGTCACACTTTCCTTTTGGACACTATGCACGCCTTGCACTCTCTCAATGAAGAGAAACAATTGAAACTTAGTTACTCCTTACAGTGACTCATACATTCAACAATGCAAATGCGATAATGGATACAAGAACAAGAAATAACAAAGAATTGAAATTCAACAGAAAGTCTATCATTCATTTAGACGGACACATAAAAACCCTCTTTGGGACAATATTCCTCTGCTACATTCATTCAACTGAAACTTACATACATTCATACAATATTTCTCTATATCTCCCAACTCTTGTCTTACAATGGAAATCTATACATTAGATTCAACAACAACAACAAAAACAACAACCTCTTCTCGACAAAAATACAAATATTTATACAAAGGGAATTTCTTGAGTTCTTCCCTCCAACTACTCTATGTTATCCTATCAGAATTAAATGCTACCAACTACTTATCATTTATTACAATAAATATCGAGTTAGATAGATAAGAGCACAAGCTCCAAATCTGTACTGTGATCCATCTCATAAAAAAAATACATTCCCCACTGATCTTACACGATGGCTCAGCCTCGGATCATTAAAGATGTTCATAACTCAAAAATCTTTGTCAAATATTACATTAATACATCGATCTTTGAAATTCAAAATAATTTCAAAATACTCACTAATGCACCCAGCTGTCTCATGCTTGTGCTTTGCTGGCGATGCTCCTACATGATAATTCCTTCCTTAGTAATTTTTTGTCCTGAAAACAACAATTCGGTCATTATCCCTTCTTCCCTCAACTCTCAAGTGCATGTGACCACAGTCATGACCCTGCGCTTAGCTAAAAAAGTGCTTATCCATAACTTCAAAGGATCTCACACCAAAACACTTCAAAACACCTGAACGTCGAACTGCGAACTCCCAAACCCTCTCTCTCCATAGATTTACTACTTCAGTGCTCCGAAGCTTTAGGACTTTGGAGAACTTCTCAACATAACACAACACATTTCTTGAATGTCGAACTTTCAAACAGGTGTTCCCCGGAGCCTCAGGACTCCAGTAGTTCAAAACTTCGTGCTTTGGGAGATTAGCTAACTTAACATCTTATTTCTCCCGAATTTAGAACTGTAGAACTTCCAAAGAGGCTCTCTAGAGATTCACACTTCAGAGGTCTTTACAACTTCACACCTAAAAACTCCCAAACGCCGAAATTCTGAACTGTCAGGGTCTTCTTAGCACTACACACCAGGGTGCTACATGTCAAAATATGGATATGAAACATGTCCCAATCAATGAGTGACACGTGTCAAGTTCCAACTAGCACATAAGGTCTATAAAATGCATGAATCAAGTTGACACATGGCACATGTAAGTGGGTCCACATCACCCTAAGTGACATCATCATGCCATGTCACTCTGGAGCTCTGGGACTTCGCTACTTCGAGAATCAGAGGATATTACTTGACAACACTTCACTTCTTCCAAATGTTGAACCAACAAACCCTCAAAGGTTTCAAGAATCAACGATCCATGCTCCTGGATGAGATCCACGGTCGGTAGGAGCTCCATGACTCTAGAAAATTTCAAATCTAGAGTTATACCTGTCGAAGTGGTCTCAAAGTGACGATGAACGCTTATCGTCGGTTAACACCTCCCCTTACGCTATCCTTTCATTTCTTTATCTAACAGTTGAGAAAGGTCCTAAAGGTATCCTAAATCGACGGTCTGCGTGCCTTCACGACTTCGGGCTTTGACACTTTTCACTTGTAGAGACTTGAAAATCCCCGGAGTACTAGGTCTCTGGACTATGAGATATACTTTTGCATGTCTTCTGGGAGCAATGGTCGATATTTAATCTGAACTTATGGAGTTCTCGACCCAACGCAAACTGCCACATCATTTTCCTCTGGATTGCCCAGTCTCTGGACTGCAGGATCTGTCGCCTCGTGGTGAAATACTAGAAGCAGACACATGGCCCAATCAGGCAGGTGACACATGTCATGCTTTGGATGACATTTAAATATTCCACAGGTTAAAATCTCACTGAAATGTGGCATGCATCCCATGTGTCCACGTCATCCTAGGTGATGTCAGTGAGCCTCGTCACTTCAGAATTTCTGGCTTCGAATGATTTCTCCTTAGAAAACTTTCTTCCTCCCGAAATCTAAACTCCTAAACCATTTTGAGATCTAAAGCTCACAATCACCCATGTTTAGATATGATGGTCCTCAACACTCCTGAAACCCACCACTCTATCCAATGTTCAACGGACTTCGAGACTTCGAGAGATTTCACATCAACACATTCCATTTCTCTCGAACGTCGAACTTTCGAACTAGCTGATCTATCGCCACATGTCCCTTTTGATGAACGGTCTGGATGAACTTGAAACTTTAGGACTTCAATAGTTTTCACATCACCACACTCCATTTCTCCTAAACTCCTAATTCCCAAACTGGCCAATATGTTGACACATGTCTCTTGCTTGAAGATAAATGACCACGAGTGATTGCGGAGACTCAACTCACTCACTCTTTAATTTCCTTGTCGATATCCACAATGTGAATATTCTCATCCATAGTGGGATCGATATCCACTCTTTATCTGTTGATCTTAGCAAGATAAATGATCCTGAGCGATTGCGAGCTCACAACTTGAAAAAACTTTAATTTTCTTCCCTATCCCCACAATGTGAGTATGCTTGTTTGTAGTGGTATCGATATCCACTATTGATATGTTGATCTAGAAATATAAATGATCCTGAGTGATTTCGGGCTCACAACTTGCAGAAACTTCAATTTTCTTCCCAATCCCCCTAATGCATCCCCACCATTGATTTCTCTCCAATGAGATCTGAAGCTTGTACTTTAACCTCTTCCTTGCCTTCATCAGATGGCCCTTGTTCACCTACCCGCTGATCCAATGATCCTAGATCTCTGTTGAACCCATAGTGGTGATTGATCCCATATTTGAAAGGGACGGTCATGATCCTTCGATCCCTTACAAAGGATCTCTAATGTTCTAGCTTCTGCACAGACTTTGCAATGCCATTCCTCCTGAGATTTTGAACATAGTCAAGGTGTTCTCTCTTTCGGACAATATGAGTCAATTGAGAGGGGGCGGGGGTGAATCAGTTGTATAAAATTTATTTCATTTTATAAGAAGATTACTTATTAATCAATAAATCATACTTTTAACATTTAACTTGCAGTAATACATTTAACCAATAAATATACAATCACATAAATGAAACAGTGACATAGTGATATTTCATGAGGAAACCCAAAAGGGGAAAAGCCTCTTCTTCTTATGAATGAAAGGTAAGATCCAACTCCTCTTTACATTCTTATTTTATCTGAGCTACAACCCAAATGAGGCTGCTACCTCTTTTTCTTCAGCACCTACTGAATGGAAGCTACAACTCCCAGATGTACAAGCACCAACTTGTACAAGAGACTTTTACAGTCTCCCCTTTCTCCTCCCTACCACCCTGAAATCATTCTCTATCACTAGGAACCTGCAAACCAACTCTTTATCTACTCTATCAAAGATTAAGCATTCAAATCCTCTCTGCACGGTTCATTCTTGACAAGACCACTTTAGATTTTCCAATCTGTGTATGTGTCTTCCCTCCTCTGTCTTTTCTCTTATTCAAATTTTACAGAGCCATATATCTCTCATAATCCTCACACACACTTCTTTTCTTGCAACAATCACTTTATATGTCTTACGGTATCATCAACGCGTACGATCGAACCCTCACCCTTAAAAGAATCAATTATAATAACTGAATAACTTCCTTACAGTTTAAATTCTTGGACATGCTAACAAGTTAATCGAAATACATTTCACATTTTCGCATTTCGGCAATTCGGCAATCCTGTGTCGAAGACTCTTGACACTTCAAAATAAAAAACCGAAATCTACACAAGAAAAGCGTTTTCAGTGTTTTCGTATTTCAGAGTTTCGGCATATCGGCACTTCGCATTTCACGATTTCAGTATTTTTGTTTATGAAATGTTTCGACACTTTCAACTCCCAATCCTCTTAAATATTTGGCGTTTCGCATTTCATCTTTTTGGTATTCTTGTGGTGAAGTTTTCTTGACGCTCCATGTCGCAATCCCCGAAACTCCGAAATGGAGCTTGGTTGCACTAGCTCCTTCCTCGAGCCTTCGTCGATGTGACCATAGGTTATGACCAGGTGCTTATTCATAAAGTTCTTTTGCGATTTCCCATTTTGGAAATTCACTTTTCGAAACTTCGAGACTCCTGTGATAAAGAGGATTTTGCTTACCATGCAAAAAATATTTGTAGTTTCGCGTTTCGGGCATGCTGATATCCGAATTTGAAACCACTGTGCCTGTGAAAACTGATTGCAAACTGATCCATGCCTGTGAAAACTGATCCATGCCTATGCACACTGATCCACGCCTATCCCTTTAGCATTTTTAAGGTTTGACATTATTTATCATTTAGATTTAAAGTTTGACATTAATGACAAAACCAATGCATGTGCAAAATGTGCAAGCTGCAATTCCTGCGAGCAAACTCCCCCTTTGTCATTGATGGAAAAATTTAAATCTCTTCCACCCCTTTTGATATCTATGGCAAAGGAATCAACCATACTCCCCCTGAGAAAAAGAAAACCACTTGCAAAGATGTATCATTTCAGTAGCAACTCCCCCTATCAATAATAGTCAATCAACCTGTGCAGTCTGATTTTATAATGAAGCCCTTGCAATCTTTGAGAATGAAAAGAAATTACAGAGGGTAAACCCCCAACTGATCCCTGAGACTTTCAAATTGGATTTTAGGTAAAGGTTTAGTAAATACATCTGCAATCTGATCCTTTGTGCCAACATATTCCACTTTAATCACTTTAGACATAACCTGCTCTCTTAGAAAATGAAATTTAATGGGAATATGCTTTGTTTTTGAGTGCATAATAGGATTTTTAGAAATACTAATTGCACTGGTATTATCACAGAAGATAGGTATAGGTTCATCATAATGAATGTGTATATCTTCCAGCATTTGTTTCATCCATATAACCTGAGTACAACAATTTGCAGCTTCTATGTATTCTGCTTCAGAAGTAGACAGAGACACTGCTGATTGTTTTTTACTTGACCAACTTACAAGACATCCTCCAAGAAATAATGTTGCTCCACTAGTACTCTTCCTGTCATCAACACAACCTGCCCAATCAGCGTCAGTGAAAGCATATAAATCAAGTTTATTACCTGTAGGATACCACAAACCATACTATTTTCCCCTTAAGATATCTGAAAATTCTTTTGACTGGAAGTAGATGAGAAGTTTCTGGTGAAGCCTGAAACCTGTCAACTTGACAAACTGCATGCATAATATCAGGTCTTGTAGATGCAGTATAAAGAATACTACCAATCATAGATCTATATAATGTCTGATCAACATCTTTATTATCATCAAACCTACTTAATTTACAACCAGTAACCATGGGAGTGCCAACTGGTTTAGACTCTTCCATCTGGAATTTCTTAAGCATTTCATTAATATACTTGGTTTTAGGAATGGAAATACCTTTATCAGATTGAGTAATTTGCAAGCCTAAGAAAAACTTCATTTCTCCTAGCATGGACATTTCAAACTCTTTCTACATACTTTTAGCAAACTGTTTACTGAGTCAATTATCATCACTACCAAAAATTATATCATCTACATATATCTCCACAATGATTAGGCTATCATTTTCTTCTTTAATATATAGGTTACTATCAGTGTTACCTTTCCTGAATCCTTGTTGCCTCAAGTAATTGTCAAGTCTAGAATACCAAACCCTTGGTGCTTTCTTCAGACCATACAATGCTTTTTTTCAACCTGTAAACATACTGTTCTACTTCTTGTACATGAAAACCCTCTGGTTGTTCCATATATACTTCTTCCTCTAAATCACCATTCAAAAATGCAGACATTACATCCATTTGGTAAACTTTAATGTGTTTAGAACTGGCATAAGCTAGAATCAGTCTAATGGATTCCATTCTTGCAACAGGAGCAAAAGTTTCTCCATAATATATTCCTTCTACCTGTGCATACCCTTTACAAACCAATCTAGCCTTATTTCTAGTTATTTTACTTGCTTCATCCATCTTATTTTTGAAAACCCATTTAGCCCCTATGACATTCTTATTCAAAGGTCTAGGAACCAATTCCCATGTCTTATTCTTTTCTATTTGACTAAGTTCTTCATTCATTTCTTTCATCCAGTATTCATCTTTAATTGCTTCTTCAACACTTTTGGGTTCAATCAGAGAAAGTAAAGATACCTGTTCATGAATTGAGGTGGATTCTTACCTTCTTCTTCTTGTTTCAACACCTGCATTTAAGTCACCAAGTATTTGTTCTTTAGGATGATTTTTTTGTATTCTCTTGTTTGGAGTCTTTGATGGAGTCATGCTTTTGGATGGAGTTGTGCCCTTTATGAAAGTAGGAATTAGTTGTTCACTATCAACATCCTTAGTTTCTTCTGTTTCACTTACTTCTTCATCCATCTTATGTTTGTCATATATATCATGTATTTGTTGATCCTTTTGTTTATATTTAGTCTTCAACAATGAGGACTCATCAAACCTTACATATATAGATTCAACAATCTTTCTTAATCTGAAATTATAGCATTTATAAGCCTTTCTTGAACATGAATATCCAACCAATATGCCTTCATCAGTTCTTGAGTCTAATTTTCCCAGACTTTTATCAATTCTTTTAATGTAACACTTACTCCCAAAAATTCTAAAATGTTTTATGTTAGCTGGTCTTCCTTTCCATAATTGATAGGGTGTCTTATCATTATTATTTCTTAGCAAAATTCTATTCAAGATGTGTACAGCAGTGTGAACATCTTGAGGCCAAAACATGTCATTCAATCTGGACTCATTTAACATTGTTCTTTCCATTTCCATAACAGTTCTATTTTTTCTTTCAACAACACCATTTTGCTGAGGTGTTTCTGTAACAGAGAAATGTCTTTTAATTCCATTTTCAACACAATAATTGTTAAATTATTTTGATACAAAATCTCCTCCATTGTCTGACCTTAAACACTTAATCTTCATATCAATTTCATTTTCAGTCATTTCTTTGAAAACTTGAAAACAGTTAAAAGTTTCAGACTTCTTTTTCAATAAGAACAACCAAGTCATTCGAGTAAAATCATCCACAAATAACAGAAAGTATCTTTCACCATTTAGACATGTTGTCCTCATAGGTCCACATACATCAACATGTATTATTTCCAAAGGTTTTTTTGTAGAATATTCCTTTGTTTTAAACTTGACTCTAGTTTGTTTACCATGTTGACATTGTTTACAAATAGAGTTGGAAAGATTCTTTATGACGGGTAAGTTCCTTATTGCCTCTTTTTTATTTAACTGAATCATATTTTCAAATCTAATATGTCCAAGTCTTTTATGCCATAACTAACTTTCATCTCCATGTCCAATATAACAATTTTCATCTTTCTCATCTAAAATGTATATGTTATTTGATGTCCTTGTAGCTGTTCCAACTAACTGATTTGTTGTAACATCCCTAATTTGACATTGTTTAGAATCAAATATCATAAGATTCCCTTTATCACATGTTTGACTTACACTCAACAAGTTATGTTCCATATTTTCAACCAGTAAAACATTTTCAGCCATTATGTCTTTGTTCAAACAAACAGAGCCTCTTCCAACTATTCGAGTTGATTGATCATTACCAAATGTGACTGAACCTTCTTTTCTTTCATCTAAAGAATCAAAGATTTGTTTTCTGCCTGTCATATGTTTTGAGCATCCACTGTCCACACACCACTTAACTTTATAATCAACTTGTAAAACAAGTTTGCACTCTTCAATTTCTAAATGATCATTCTTCGTTTTGCAATAACTAGTTTTCTGATTTGTATATTGGTTTATAATAGATTTTTGGAAATTCATTGGAGAGTTTCTTGAAATATGTCCAAAGTTATTACACCTATAGAATTCAACTTCAAATTTTAAAGAATCAAATATGTTATGTGAGTTGTTCACATTGTTCTGAATAGATTTATCATGTCTTCTTTCATATTCAAATCTAGATATGCCATGACTGTTATGTGCACTTATGTTTCTTAAAAAAATGTTACAGAAAGTTGTTTTGTGTCCATACTTATAACAGAAGAAACAATAGCCTTCAAACCTATTTTGATGTCTTACATAACTTATTCTATGCATTATTGAAGCCCGATTCTCTTCTTTCCTTTCTGATTCAATCTTCTTGTTAGTAATTTTCTCATGATTATCCTCTGTACCTGCTTTCTCAACACTTGAACTAGAACATCCATTATTTACTGCAGATTTATAACCAATTCTAGTCTTATCATATGTTGATATCTAACTACAAATAATTTGATTCAACACTTGAGAACTATGATTCATGTTATTTTCTTGTACTTTCTTTCTTAATGAGACTACAATTTTTAAACCTTCATTTTCCTTATCCTTTTCTGCAAGCATTTGAGTTAGAGCTTCTGCAGTCACTCTAGCCTCTTCTATTTTAAGCTTTAAGTCAACTAACACGATTTCAGTACTCTCAATCAAACCATTTGGTTTCTATAATTCAAATTCTAGTTTATCAATTTCTCTTTTGAATTGTTTACACTCTCTTCTTACTTTCTTTAGTTCAGACAAAGCACTTACAAGTTCAGCTTCCAAGTCAACTTCACCTTCTTCTTCTTCTATGAGTTCATCATTCTGATTTTCCATAGCCATAAAAAGTCTTATATCTGAAATTTCATCATTTTCATCTATATCTGAGGACTCACTATTATTTTTGATGAATAGACTTTTCTTTTTATAAGAATTTTTTTGAAATGGCTTCTTATAAATTTTCTTATATTCTTTGGTTTTGATGTTACTTTCTTCTTCTTCATCATAATTTTTATTGAAAGGACACTTAGAATCAAAATGCCCTATTCTACCACAATCAAAGCACCTGAGAGGAAGTTTACCTTTGTACTTGCCAGTACCTCTTTTTAGATTTTTGACAAGGTTAGCTTCTTCCATGTCTTCTTATGAATCCTCATGATTACCGATTTTTGTTTCAACCTTTTTCTTGTCCTTCTTTTCTGCCTTGAAAGGTGATTCCTTATTGGAAGGATTCTCATTAGATGTCCTCATCTCATACGCTGTTAGTATTCCTTGAAACTCATCCATTAATAAAGTAGCAATATCAGTTCTTTCTTCTAAAGAAGATATTTTGGGATCAAATCTTGTGGGTAAATATCTAAGCACTTTTTGCACAATAATATCATTTCCAATTGTTTCTCCTAAACCTCTCATAGTATTGACTAATTCATCAATACATAAGAAATAGGTAGCTATATCTTCAGATTCTTCCATATTTAAACTTTCAAATTGAATTCTATATGATTGTAATTTAACATTCTTTACCTTAGTATCTCCTTCATATACTTTATTCATTTTGTCCCATAACTCTTTTGATGACTCACAATGCATTACTTTAACAAATTTTGAACCTACCAATCCTCCAAGTATTGCATACATAGCTTTGGAATTATTCTCATAGAATCTCTTCCCTTTAGTGTTTGTTGGAACTATTGCTGGAGTCTTATATTCATTCAACACATCTTGCCAAACATCTACTCCTTGAGACTACAAAAACAACTTCATCCTGATACTCCAAAAAGCATAATTATGTCCATCAAACAAAGGTAATCCATGTTTAGTAAAATCAGATTTCTTATCCATTATTAAGGATCAAACTTCTAGTAATTAAATAGAATCTTGAAGTAACTGACTCTGATACCAATTGTTGGATAGGATGAGTCAACTGAGAGGGGGAGGGGGTGAATCAGTTGTATAAAATTTCTTTCATTTTATAAGAAGATTACTTATTAATCAATAAATCATGCTTTTAACATTCAACTTGCAGTAATACATTTAACCAATAAATATACAATCACATAAATGAAACAGTGACACAGTAATATTTCATGAGGAAACCCAAAAGGGAAAAAACCTCTTCTTCTTGTGAATGAAAGGCAAGCTCCAACTCCTCTTTGCATTCTTATTTTATCTGAGCTACAACCTAGATGAGGCTGCTACCTCTGTTTCTTCAACACCTATTGAATGGAAGCTACAAATCCCAGATGTACAAGCACCAACTTGTACAGGAGACTTTTAAAATCTCCCCTTACTCCTCCCTACCACCCTGAAATCATTCTTTGTCACTAGGAACCTGCAAACCAACTCTTTATCTACTTTGTCAAAGATTAAGCATTCAAATCCTCTCTGCACGATTCATTCTTGAACAGACCACTTTAGATTTTCCAACCTGTGTGTGTGTCTTCCCTCCTCTGTCTTTTCTCTTCTTCAAATTTTACAGAGCCATATATCTCTCATAATCCTCACACACACTTCTTTTCCTGCTACAATCACTTTATATGTCTTCCGATATCATCAACGCATACAATCGAACCCTCACCCTTCAAAGAATTAGTTATAATAATTGAATAACTTCCTTACAATTTACATTCCTGGTCGTACTAACAAGTTAATCGAAATACATTTCGCATTTTCACATTTCAGCAATTCAGCAATCCTATGTTGAAGACTCTTGACACTTCAAATTATGAAACCCGAAATCTACACAAAAAAGCTTTTTCGGCGTTTTCATATTTCAATGTTTCGTCATATCGACACTTCGCATTTCGCGATTTCGGTATTTATGTTTATGAAATGTTTCGACACTTTCAACTCTCGATCCTCAAAATCTTCGACGTTTCACATTTCGGCTTTTCGGTATTCCTGTGGTGAATTTTTCTTGACGCTACATGTCGCGATCCCCGAAACTCCGAAATGGAGCTTGGTTGCACTAGCTCCTTCATGGAGCCTTCCTCGATGTGACCATAGGTTATGACCAGACACTTATTCATAAAGTGCTTTCACGATTTCCCATTTCATCAATTCGTCTTTCGGAACTTCAGGACTCCTGTGATAAAGAGGTTTTTGCTTACCATGCAAAAAATCCAGAAACAAAAATTCCCAAAATATTTGCAGTTTCATGTTTTGGGCATGCTGATCTCCGAATTTGAAACCACTGTGCCTGTGAAAACTGATTGCAAATTGTTCCATGCCTGTGCAAACTGATCCACGCCTGTGCACACTGATACACGCCCATACCTTTAGCATTTTTAAGGTTTGACATTAATGAGCATTTATATTTAATGTTTGACATTAATGACAAAACTAGTGCCTGTGCAAACTGTGCAAGATGCAATTCCTACCAACAAACTCCCCCTTTGGCATTGATGGAAAACTTTAAATATCTTCTCCCCCTTTTGGCATCTATGGAAAAGGAATCAACCATACTCCCCTGAGAAAAATAAAACCACTTGCAAAGATGTATCATTTCAGTAGAAACTCCCCCTATCAATAATAGTCAATAAACCTATGCAGTATGATTTTATAATGAAGCCCTTGAAATCTTTGAGAATGAAAAGAAATTACAAAGGGTAAACCCCCAATTGATCCCCAAGACTTTCAAATTGGATTTTAGGTAAAGGTTTAGTAAATACATCTGCAATCTAATCCTTTGTGCCAACATATTCCACTTTAATAACTTTAGACATAACCTGCTCTCTTAGAAAATGAAATTTAATAGGAATATGATTTGTTTTTGAGTGCATAACAGGATTTTTAAAATACTAATTGCACTGGTATTATCATAGAAGATAGGTATAGGTTCATCGTAATGAATATGTATATCTTCCAGCATTTGTTTCATCCATATAACCTGAGTACAACAAGTTGCAGTTGATATGTATTCTGCTTCAGAAGTAGATAGAGACACTGCTTATTGTTTTTTACTTGACCAACTTACAAGACATCATCCAAGAAAAAATGTTGCTCCACTAGTACTCTTCCTGTCATCAACACAACCTACCCAATCAACATCAGTGAAAGCATATAAATCAAGATGATTACCTATAGGATACCACAAACCATACTCTACTGTCCCCTTAAGATATCTGAAAATTCTTTTGACTGCAAGTAGGTGAGAAGTTTTTGTTGAAGCCCAAAACCTGCCAACTTGACAAACTGCATGCATAATATAAGCTCTTGTAGTTGTAGCATAAAGAAGACTACCAATCATAGATCTGTATACTGCTTGATCAACATCTTTAGTATCATCAAACTTACTTAATTTACAGCCAGTAACCATGGGAGTGCCAACTGGTTTAGACTCTTCCATCTGGAATTTATTAATCATTTCATTAATATAATTGGTTTGAGAAATGGAAATACCTTTATCAGATCGAGTAATTTGCAAGCCTAAGAAAAACTTCATTTCTCCTAGCATGGACATTTCAAACTCTTTCTACATACTTTCAACAAACGGTTTACTGAGTCGATTATCATCACTACGAAAAATTATATCATCTACATATATCTTCACAATGATCAGGCTATCATTTTCTTCTTTAATATATAGGTTACTATCAGTGTTACCTTTCCTGAATCCTTGTTGCCTCAAGTAATTGTCAAGTCTGGAATACCAAGCCCTTGGTGCTTGCTTCAACCCATACAATGCTTTTTTTCAACCTGTAAACATATTGTTCTGCTTCTTGTACCTGAAAACCGCCTGGTTGTTCCATATATACTTCTTCCTCTAAATCACCATTCAAAAATGTAGACTTTACATCCATTTGGTAAAATTTAATGTGTTCATTTACATCCATTTGGTAAACTTTAATGTTGTTCATTTACTCTCAATGACAGGTCACCCCCGAGCTAGGGCTATGAATCCATAAGGACGGGTCCTAGGCCAATTCTAAAACACACAATAGATGGCTAACTATCTCCCAGGTTTCCCAACCACACAACAGGTTTCCCTGAGGCTGTTTCATTTCTCTCGAGGGTTCTAGTTCTACTAGTCAAGAAATATCCCTACCAAAAACTCCAAGGACTCTTAGTTGTGGAAAGTTCCATCTGAACTGTGATCAGTATCATAACTATCAATCCTCTCAGCACTCAAGCTATCACAGGCCTTTCAACACTCACAACAATCCAAGTGCACCAACTCTCTTCTACCTAGCCTATACAACCCCAAGAGAATGGACCCCATTATCTGCCACTTAGTCCCTCAAGATTTCCATCTCCTTCCAAGGCTCCAATGCTTATGGTTAATAATCTCCCTGCTGGGACTCTCAGGACTTGCAACTGTGGACAGTTCTATCTGAACTGCCATCAAGCTCATGCACACATGCATCCATTCCCTCCTGCAATGATCAATAATTATTACAACCATTCATCAATGGCTCTACTCTTCCTGCCATTTGTTTCCATGCTCATCCCAAGAGCATACGAACTATAAAAAGTGAGTGAAGAGGAATAATAACCAAGGAAAAAAACAAACCAGTGGAAGAATACGAAGAATAAACGAACCCAAGCAGGCCCCCAAGGAATGTTTAAATCACAAGAAGACAAGTGCCACATGGCCTCCCTACCAAGAAGATCATGTAACCCCTTTTCTCCATAAAATCAATTATGGGTAAATAATAATAATAAAAATAACTTAGCCCCTCAAGCCCACTCTCTCGTTGAATCATAGCTCCCTATCTCTTTTGTCCTTGTCGGTCTTGCAGCCAGTGATGCATTTTATTAAAGTATATGAAGTATTACATTTCCTAGGCACTCTGACACCTTTTCAACTTTATCAACTCACCAGCCTAAGTCATATTTACATAATACGTTATAGTTCATAAGGGTTAGAACCGGGATGTTACATTGTTAATCGGGGAAATTCCCCAATGGATGAGATGACGCCATCATCGGGGAAACAGGTATACCCCATTGTAAATTGTACAAATTAAATACAAACAATGTGTTTTTTAATTATGTTTTTTCGTAAGTCTATTGGTTTCATTTTGATATTAATGTTTTCAATATTCTTGTTGTAGGCTACGCCTGACCAGGGCTAGTCCTTGATAGATCATAGGACATCTTCCTCGACCAAGCCGGTATAACCCATAGTAATTGTACAAATTAAATATGTTGTATTATTATGATTTTTTGATGAGTCTATTGGTTTCATTTCAATATTAATGTTTTCTATATTTTTGTCGCAAGCTACGTATCCATTAGTAGAGAAATCCATAGAAATGGATGTGGATGATCCAATCTGCAATGATGACATCACATCATTGCTTAACCACTTTCAGATGTTAAAGAAGTCTGTAAAAAATATAAATGTGGAAATCCTTTGTTTGGTATTCATTCAGCCACAAACAGAGGAGATTAGAGAAAGGATTGATTGTTTGAGTATGAGAGCTCAGTCACTGAATGTAAGCGATGGGATATTTAATTAGAAGATAAATTCATTTATGATTTTATATTTTCTACTCGTATATGTCATGAACTAAAATATGATTTGTTTTTACAAGAGTATTTGCATCCACATAATCCCGGTGAGGGGCATGTTGTTGTTATTGATGCTACTGATGAGTCTTCACATCATGAGCATCTAACCCCACGTGGATCTGAAAATATGCTTATTTTGTCAAATAAACAGTCAGAAACACATAGAAGGACACCCCAAAGGGAAGATGTGGGTGCACCCTCTATTGTTCGAGGAACTCTATATCATGTAGAACATGGTCAAGGGGTCGATGTAGTAGAGATTAATATTGATATTTCTCAAGAAACATTTCCTAGATCTTCCCGTGTTATTAGCATGAGAACAATATAGAACACATTTTTGGTGGAAAAAAATCTCCTTCCCTTAAATATAGAGAATATATGGGGTATTTAAAAAATGTTTTAACTATTATATATAATTTGATTGAAATTTACTCATAGATCATTATTTTTAAACTAATTATGACATTATCGTTTTGTAGGAAATAATATTTTTTTTTAAACATAAAAATCATTGGTCACTCGAGATATTTGGGCCCACCATACTCATAGGATGGGATAAACAAAGAAAATATCTAAAAAATGATCTCATTAATTGCTTGATCGGGTAGTTCAGTGTAGAGACCTTCAACCGAGAAGAGGTCCTCAAGAAATCCGACCAACATATGAATATTGTGAGGGACCAATATAGGGTTCATCTAGAAATGAACCCTAGGTATGAGCACCCTCCAATGATTCCAGTAAGGGAGTGGAAATCCTTATTGGATGATGGAAGGCAGAGGGATTTAAGAAAAGAGGGAACAATACCACCAGGAACAAGAAGGTATGCAATACTTTGAAAAATGTAATTATATGTTTATTACTCTTTATTTTTACATGAAAATTTCAATATCTATATTATTTCAAACTTTTCACAGGCTTCCAGAGACATCAAAGGAAAAAAAGGCTAGACTAGAAAAGAATGTACAGCACAAGCTTGTCACTGGTGGCATGAATTGTAAGTATCAATAACTCAAATATTGTATACAAATAATAAATTGCATATAAATTTGTTTTTATTTTACCATAAAAGATAAATTGATGATGTTACACAAAATTACAGGCCTATCGGTTCAACAAAGTTCCGACAGAGGATGACTTGAGGATTGGCTTCCAACACGACTTTGCAGTTGTTTTTGAATGGTGAAAAATCTTGGGTGTTGGGCCAACACATTATTCCAGTGATCCACCCTATGTGCAGGTAAATAAAATCAACAAAGTTTATTTAATATTGATTACTTGTGAAATCTATTCATTATTAATTTTGGCCATAAAATATTGAGCCTCTTTGTTTGAACTAGGAAAGCCACAATACACATAATTCCTAGGATGGAGAATGACCGACCAATGAAGGTCATGATGTGCATCATGGTAATGGATGTATTCATGTGCTACAAAAAAATTAATGTGAATTGCAATTGAAAATATTTAATTGCAAATAGTGTATTAATTTTAATCTTTGATGTTTCAACTCTAGATCATGTAGAGGGTCACCCTATACAAGATGATCAGGAAGATATACAAGGATATGAAGTACATGATGTGGCCCCGTCAGATAAATATAACCACTCTAATGTTGTTTTTATTAATGAAATACTTGTAACGATATAAATAAAACATATCAATTTAACATTTCTTCATTATTGCAGTAGATCCTGACACCTTATAACAACATATTCCACGTCGTGAGTACACGACCCAACAAAAAATAAGACAAGTTGCAGAGGCAACCAAAATAACTGATAAAGATGTTGTAGAAGATGATCAGTTGATTTCTGAATTTTTGAAAAGAAAAAAGCCAAAAAAGAAGTGATTGTAATAACATTATGACATATTATTTTTGATAATATAAACTAATGTCATAAAATATGGTTTTCCTATGAATGAATGAATGAATGTTATAAGTACTTAATGAATTAATTTTGAATGTTTCTTTATGACTAAAAAAACATGTTTTCTCATAAATTCATTTATTTTCAAGTACATGCATTGGGTATGGGGAATTGAGAGTGATGTGATGGGGGGGGGGAGGGACAATAGATATTCCACCTTCATGTGGTTGACCCTATTTAGTAGAGAATATTTAACTATTATCGAAACAAAGAGAATCTCAATAAGGTAATACTATTTATTCTTATGTATTATATATTCGAGTAAATTTTGAAATGCATGTCTATTTCTTAAATTCTTTATCATAAATTTAACATTTCATGGTTCATTGATTTATACAAGACTTCACACTAGGAATTTCAACTGATCACTAGCCTATCTGTAGAGGCTACATCAATTGTATAAAATGTACATAATTAATACTCATGAATCTGTCTTTTTATATGTTGTTTTAGTTATTTACCTTTCATGTGCATTGTAGTGCTTTACTTCATTTATTATGCGTAGTTTATTTCATTCATTCATGACTATATGCAAATTTACCCTAAAAAACCTAATTCTCACTTTACCCTACCAACTCCTACCTTACCTTTCTCTCACCTTCCAACCCTAACTTGATGTAACCTATCCTGATCATCTTACATACCCTATCTTTTCTTACCTTACCCACTAAACCTAACCTAGCCTACCCTTACTCTAACTAAATCTAAATTAACTGTGTAGTACATTATACCCCATGGGAACCATTGATGGTGTGTAACATTTCATGCCAATAGGGAAGCTTACATGGAACCAATATGATTGGAATTGTTATTGTTTTGAAACCCATTTTTAACCTCAAAATTCCTCTCATGTAAGTGATTCAAAGAAATAACACTTTTCTTACAGATTAGGGAACCTTTTTTACTTTACATCCTTTAATGATAAAAATAATTTGGGACCTTGGAGTGGTGAACCATTCATAAAGCATGGCCAAAAGAGTTTTTTTCCCTAATCTTTTGTGCTACTTCACAAGGGGATATGGCATTATCTACTCAATAAAAATTGATAAGTTGGATACAAAGAAAACTAAATATCTCTTGTCACAATGGGATATGGCATTATCTTCTCAATAAAACTTGATATGTTGGGATCAAAGAAAACTAAATATCTCATGTACATACATTTGAATATCCACTTTATATCCATAAGGTAAGAAGAGTATCATTTATGTCCTTTGAAGGATTGGGTTGTGGATCATAAGAATCCTGACTTGGAAACTACTTTTCCGAATTTTTATTTGGGTGAAGGTTCTTCTTCATTTGAAGTAGAGGATTCTTAGGGTTCGACCCCACAAGGATATTCCAATGCCTCTCGTGCACCTAAGAGCACTTTTATATGATGATGTACAACTTGATGACTTTTTTTTTAGAGAAATAAATTTCCCTCATCCTCCCATGTATTAAGCATTCATAACAAGGACATCAGTACCTTTCAGAGGTTCTAGTTCTTCCAATTCATAGAGATTTAGAATCAAATAGTTTCAAGAATGTTAATTGTGATAATGTAGTTTCATATTCATTTGGCTACACCAACTTTTTAAACCTATAAATATCATAATCACCTTTACTTGTTTCTTCAATTCTGCATTTTCATTGTCAACCCCTTAAAACTTCTACTTCAAAATCAATTAAGAAGAATCAACTAACTGTACAATATTATCAAAGGTATTGGAAAATTAAAAAACAATTGTGATCCATTATCCCCTTAATTTATATCATCCACAATTCCCTAGTCACTATAACTAATTTTACTAACATGTTAAGAGTACTTGGATTATCATCCAACTCCCCAAGGATTTCATGATGCCATAGAAGTTACTACATGGACAATTTAAATTTTTTTCCCTTTGAACTTTAAGTTGATGTAGAAGAATTTACAATAATGGACTTACCTTATAGTCTTGGTGCTACACACTTTAGAATCCCCATATACATAACCAATTACCACATCTCCATAGTAAAATTTGGATGGGTTGGGGAGGATAGGGCATCTACCAAACTAGTGAATTCAAAAGTGGAATTTTTGATAAATGTCAAAATCCTACTATTTACAAGCTTATCCACTATAAAGGTGGATTAGTTGTTGTATCGTTTAAGTTTTCTATTGTTAGTAGGTAGGGGGTATTGGTCTCCTTGCAAGCTTTGGAGGAAATAAGTTCCCTTGCCAATATTCTCAACAATCTTCTATGGTCCATTCCACAAAGGGTAAAATTTTGTGTGCTTCCCTTATGGTTCACAAATTTTGTCCTACATTAAAATTAAATCTCTAGTTTGGAAATCTTTGTAGAAGAACTTTTATCAAACCAACGTCTGACTAGGTTTTTTGGTGGGATGTGAGCTTTTATTTGTCTTTTTTCTTTCCTCTTTGAGTTTGAGAAAAGCAATGATTCTAGCTTGCACTCTAGTATTTCCATCTCCTAATTTTTTTTGAGAAAGTTGTAGGGAGGGTAATAAAATGTTCGAAGGAAACATTGTTTCTTCTCCTTAAACTAATAAATAGGGAGAGATTCCTAAGGAAACATTTTGGGTAACTTGGTTGTCTCATAATGTGTTGAACAATCGATTGTGCCAATTATGATGGTGATTAGCGATTGTTTTCTTTATATTTAGAATTAAGTTATTTTTTGTCGATATGGCCAAACCATTTCCTTGTGAGTAATATTTTTATCATCCACACATTGTTTTCTCAGGAAATTTCCATCTTTTATATTTTTTTCTTAGACCATTTTTTCCTTGGAGGATGAGCTTGTGCATGGGGACAAGTGTCATGTAGATGTCCTGTTTGGTGATAATTCGGTACCAGAATGGTGTATTCTCATAACTTAGAAATTGATTCCATCTAAAATATTTTCACTTGAGAAGCAATTTATCCAAAATACCTTTACTAAGGTCCATATCAACACAAATATGATCATATGTATACAAACTCAATGTAGTGTCTCTATTAATATCTATTTCCATATAGCTACCCAAAGATTTCCCAATAACTAATAAATGCTAGAAATGTAATGGTAGATTTGGGAATGATACACAAACTATATTCTAGCAGCTGATGGGATGTTAGGTTCAAATTCAACAAACCATGGAGTAATTACAACATCTTCTTTTCCCAAAAACTACGGTTCCTTAAATTTTTTCTAATAATTAACATCATTCTAAAATAGAAAAAAAAAACCTTTGGAGAAAAGAAATATCTCACAATTATCTCTCCAAGTTGAGTGGATACATTTATGCAAATACAAAGGAGGTCAACTCCCATTAAATGTTAATATGACCCCTTATAATTTAATTATTGAATTTATTTTTGTGATATTCAAATTTGATATTTTCACTGACAACACCTCTTCCGATTTCTCGACTATAAATGCATTAGACATAAGAGGAATTAGAGTAGATGAAGTTTGAGATTTTATTTTTACCACATCCTTAAAACAAGGTTTGGAAGATGAATATGCACCTTTTCCCATTTCTCCTCCATCCATGTGTAAAACAAAAAAAAGAGTTGAATATTTACAAATTTTGTAGTTAGATAACAGAGCCTGATACTTGATTTGTTTCCTTGCAAACATAATCCTATATTGGCTTGCTAGAATCCTTTGCATGTATTCTAAATTTATTTTTATACATTTTATAGAAACTTCTGAATGTACCCATATCATCATAGTTTTACATGAGAGGAATTTGATCATGATTAAAAACCTACTTGAAGAGCATGCATTTATTTGAACTCTTGGGGTGCATCATCAAATTCTAGAGGGTCTAAGAACAATGATTTAACACTTTGGTGTATAAGCATTATGCCAAACACTTGACATGTAGATATTTCTTTACAGAATTGGCATGGAAACTCTATTGTCATTATATCTTGGAGATATCTTGATTGGTAAATATCCTAATCCAAAAGGAAATGTTTTACTGTCTAGAATGACACTTTCCATCACACCATGAATCTCATCACCTTTGTCAAATTGTTCATCAATCATGACCAATATATTGTTAAGCCAAGTATATATAGTGTATCCTTGCAACTATGGGTATTTGTATATATCCACTTTCCTCCATGGGAACATGAAATATCCTCCCACTTGAGTTTTGTTAGTGTGTAAGGTTTTCTTTAGTGATATCCTTACTAAGGTTTCTTTATTTTTGAAGAGTGATAAAGTTTATCCTAAATTAAAAATATACAGGAGGAACTGAAGGATAAAGATCGAGGGCTAAATGAAAAATATTTGTTCTGTTTGAATCAATAGTCAGCGGTTAGCACAATTTAAATCTGGTTAGCAATATTCTAAACTGGCAGAATGATAAAAAGTTGGCGGAGGTGATAAAAGTGGCAAAGCATTAGAGAAATGTGGTGGGGCCACTCAGATCATGAATCTTAGATCTCATCAATGGTTGATATTCATTGTGGAGGTTGAAATTGATCGGGGGTTAATTACTAAAGCAGGTTCCACAATGAAAACCGTGGTATATCCATTGGGGTACATGTCAATACAAGGTTCATTGTGGAGGTCAAGGTGGTGTAGATTAAAACCACCCCCGAAAACTTCCACAATCACACTTTCTTTAAATAAATTGAAGGGTTTATATGTATATTATTTTCCGAAGTGCCAATGTGAGAACTACTGAAAGGTATTGCCTCTATCTCTACAACCCGTCCTCCACTGCAAATTTGAAGACTAAATGTATTTATAAAGTTCTCATGATGCCATTGAACAAACTACAATTTGAAATTCACCTTACCAAAACACTAAAAAATAAAGAAGATTTAATTATTGATAGTGATTCTAATATGTTCGACCTTGTGTTGTTTGTAAACACTGTCACTGAGTCTAGAAGTAGGTTAAGTGTGTTAGGAGTCCAAAATGCACCTTTTATAGATGTTTTTAAATTGTTGAATTTTCCCTATTGTCTCGAACAATCATATCAATTCCCGAAATTTGTTAATTGGTATGCCACCCATTATTCCCATTCTGAAAGGGTTATTGTGGATACAAATGGGTTTGAAATTTTATGTAGGATCGATACATTGTCAGTTAGAGATTTGTTAGGGTTACAAAAGGATTTTACACAAGGTTCTGAGTCATTTAATGAGACAAAAATGATTAGGGTTTACAGAGAATGTGAATTGGAAGTAAAAACCGGTATTTCTGTCATATTGTCAAACCAAATCAGTCCATTGCAAGTTTTTCATTGCCTTATGTTGTCACAAGAGTCGACTCTAGGCTGTAATTGAGACAAGACTTATCACATTTTAAATGAAAAAATAAGTTATCACTCAGAACTTGATTTGGGTTGCGTGCAAGTAAATTCTGAGATAACCATGAACCACTTTTGATTAGAAGTTTCCCCTTCCAACCTGAGAGGGATCTATCGAATATATGTCACTATAGGATATCCAATAAGCTTAATAGCGGGAAGATCTATGGGTAACAAATAGTTTTGAGGTTTTTAGGGCTGATGGGTTGGACTGGGAGGTAGTCCATTGGGCATGGAGTCAAATAATCAAGTAAATAATAAGAGTATTTTGGAAATGGAAATCCACGGAACAGAGGAGAGGTAGAAGTTGATTACAAAGAGAAGGATTTATAAAAGTATGGTAGCAGAATAAAGATAAAACATATCAATACACAAGGAGCACTTAGCGATGAGTAAATTCCAAGCATAAATCAACGAAAAAAGATGGTTGGGACAGAGCATCTAGCAGAGGATGAATTATGAACCTTGATCTCTGAAAGAAACAACCTATAACCAGTCTGCAACAGAGCATCTAACAGAGGATGAATTCTATTACAAAATAGTTACAAATCAAGAAGAAAAGATAGATGGTGAGATATTGAAACTAAGAAAATGGACAAACTCTGCAAGCAACATCACAAGAATATATGATATGGATAAAACATGCTTCTGCAATTTTTTATTAAATTGAAAATGAAAGCTACAACCCAGGAGTACTACTCCTGTGTGTCTTCCCCCCCGCCCCCTTTTTCTTCTTCAAGAAGACACAATAATATAAGTATTTTGCCCCCTTTCGAATAACTGAAAAATGATTCGAATTACAAAGAAATCCCTCTGGAAATGAATCGGTATCTCATGTAGGTATTGAGGTCAAAATCCTAACAAAATACAACAACAGTTACCATCAATTTCGGAAACTTTCTGCCATTAGAAAACGGACCAAACTGCTGAAAACTGTGGCTGCGGTTATGGTTTTATATCTCTCTAATCATGACAGATGTGTATAAAATGAAAGAGGATTTTGTGAATATTTTGTTTTCTGAGAAAAAACCTCTCTCATGCCCCTTAGATCCATTTCCATTTTCCCTAGATCTTCATTTTACAAACATGTGTCAAAACAAGAAAATATGAGATCCGAAAATTAGGGCTCAGAGATGGATTCGATTCTCCCAAACATGTGAAACCTGTAGGAAAACCAAGAGAGGTTATTGATCTATGATGTGTTAGTCACAAAAAACTCTGACTGTTTCTCAAAATGATATTCCAGTCGCTCAGAATCATCATTTGAAAATGATGACTCAACACAGTAAAAAACGCCACATTTCTGAAAATGAACCTCATCTTGCGGGGGACTTCTAAATTCCTTCCCAAGCTCCAAATGAAAACATGAATGCACCACTAGAAATCTTAGGATCTTTGGATGTCAATCGACCATTTGAGCATGCAAAACAACCTCTCCACAATTGAGAAAACTGACTTTTGCTAAGGCAGTTTAGTCACTGGAAAAAATCTTCGATTTCGGTGGCTATTAGGCCGAAAACAAGGGTATCTTAGCTGCCGAAAGTCCTAGATTTCGGTGGCTAACAGTGCGATTTTGGAGCGTCGTAAGCCACCGAATGTCCCAAAATCCCGATTTTGGGATTTCAGGTTTCGGGAAACAGAGCAGTGCTTAAAATATTTATGTCGACCAAACCTATGATGGCCGAAACCCCAAAATGGTGACGTGAAATTTATGTTAAACCCTATTATAGTGATTTTATGTCATTTATTGCATCCTTTTCATGCCTAATCATGAGCTCTTTCTCCATGTGGCTTGATGCGTGGCACTTGAATGCTTGGTCTCGGCCGATACACTTTCGGCAGCTAATGGTATATGAAACCAAAGATTTAAGCTACCGAAAGTCTGCACTTTCGATAGCTAAACACTATAAAAAAAAATCTCCTAAGGTACTGAAATCCAAAATTTCAATATTTGTTCCAACATAGGCTCCATCTAGGGATGGTGCTTTCCTGTAAATCACCAAGAACAACAGACCACGTGCCTTCATCCATTGGGTGACTTGAAATCATCCTTACCAAACTCTAAACCCTATCACTTTACTTGCATCTTTCTAAAACAAAAACCACTTGTTCATTCATTGGGTTATGGAGTTGTAATGCTTTAAAACAAAACCATACAGGATTCACTACTGAACGAAAAACATATTAAAAACCACCACTGTAATATAATGCTCAAAGTCAAGCTTATTTGTATACATCACCTACTCTAACTACTGAAAAATTCCCACTGAATCAAATGATACGAAAATGCCAGTGAAGCCAATCCAATAATTGTCTACTTATTTGAAATTTTCTCACACTTTCTTTGAGAAAGCTGAAAACGGAAACTGAAAACTCCCATCTGACCTGTTGGTGATCCTGAATTTTCAAACCTTTCATCAATTTTTGTGATAAAATATCCATGACATAGCATACTCCTCCATTAAATGAATCTAAAAGATCAACAAAAGGATCTTGGAAAAATATATGGTCCTGAGGTTTTAAAACATCCAAGACTACTCTATGTTCTAATTTATAATGCTCAGGATCATTCTCGAAGAGAATATCTGAGCACCCTTCAAGATCATTTGCAATGGCATCTCCAAAATCATGGCACAATCTTGTCTAAATACCCTCATCCCTCCATGAAAAATCTGCAACAAGTTGTTCTACAGAAACGATGAAATAATCATCACTATACTCATGATATTTAGGTTCAGTAGATAACTCAAGAGGGGCATGAGTCAGACAAAAAATTGTGACATCAACTGTGGATCTCTCAAGAAAAGGAACCTCTGTTACTATCTTTGGCATACTGTTTATTTCATAATCATACTTCTGCAAATCACAGTCTAAAGCATTCTCGAACAACAAACTTTCTTCAGGATCATTAAACATGGCAACCAATTCTTTTTCACGAAACAAAACAGAGTCTAAAATCTGATCTCCTGGCAGGAAATCATCATAAATAGGTTCACTAACTTCCTATAAAGTTCCATCAAATACATGACTGTCATCATTTAAAAACAAATTTACATATTCAGAAATGGAAGAAGTTTGACACTCATATCTGGGACTATGTGAAAGTTGCAAATCTATGTGAGTAGGGGCTATAACATAGCTATCGAGGAGAAGGTCTATCTCTTCTTCTGCAGGTTGATCGTGATGCTGAATATTTTCTTCTTGAGTATGTTCACAAGATACAACTTCTTTATGAGCCAACTCTTCCTCATACTGATCATCTTCATCAACTTGAGAAATTTCTGATATTTCTTCCTCCTCTTCAAGAGGATTTGTTTGATCGTTTTGTCTTATGAATTCTATATTACAACAATCTTCAAAAAGTATTTCAGCTGAGTAGATTCTTTTACAATGTTGATGAAAAAGTATGTGAAAATATTTCAATGAAGGAATACTGGAATGGGGTAAATATTTATACCATAGTCTAGCATATTTTTCCAATGAAAACATAAACAATTTCATGAGAACATCTTCATGATGTACACTTAATTCCTCCATGAGCTTGTGGAATTCAAACAAGTGTTGAGCGGGATTGTCGTCCTCATATTGTCCAAATTTAGGGAGGACATCTTCCCAAATTTTAATGTCTGGAACAGTGTTTGGAAAGCCATAAACATTTGTAAAGTCTAGAGGAGAAAACCTTGCAACAATTCGAGTAGCGAACGAATTCGACATTTGAGACCAGTGGAGTTGCCAACAAAATCATGTAGAGTCTACGAACCAAGGAGTGCCCAGGTGAATGATCACAACCCATTGAATGTCTATCCCTTGTTCACCATCAAGAGATAGATCTAAACTTTATCATATCTTAGGGAAGATAACTTCGTCCTCTGTCCCTGGAAACGATGCCAAAAAATGTTGTCGCAAGAGTCGACTCTAGGTTGTAATTGAGCCAAGCCTTAGCACATTTTAAATGAAAAAGTAAGTTATCACTCAGAACTTGATTTGGGTTGTGTGCAATTAAATTCCGATATAACCACGAACCACTTTTGATTAGAAGTTGCCCCTTCCAACCCAAGAGGGATATCTCGAATATATGTCACGATAGGATATCCAATAAGCTTAACAACGGGCAGATCTATGGGTAACAAACAATTTTGAGGTTTTTAGGGATGATGGGTTGGACTAAGAGGTATTCCATTGGGCATGGAGTCAAATAATCAAGTAAATCATAAGAGTGTTTCAACAATGGAAATCCATGGAACAGAGGTGAGGTAGAAATTGATTACAAAGAGAAGGATTTATAAAAGTATGGCAGCAGAATAAAGAGAAAACATATCAATACACAAGGAGCACTTAGCAATGAGTGAATTCCAAGCATAAATCAACGGAAAAATATGGTTGGGACAGAGCATCTAGCAGAGGATGAATTCTAAACCTTGATCTCTACAAGAAACAACCTATAACTAGTCTACAACAGAGCATCTAACAGAGGATGAATTCTATTACAAAATAGTTACAAATCGAGAAGAAAAGATAGATGGAGTGATATTGAAACTAAGAAAATAAAAAAATCTGCAAGCAACATCACAATAATCTCTGATATGGATAAAACATGCTTTTGTAATCTTTTATTAAATTGAAAATGAAAGCTACAGCCCAGGAGTACTACTCCTGTGTGTCTCCCCCCCCCCTTTTCTTCTTCAAGAAGATACAATAATATAAGTTTTTTGCCCCCTTTCGAATAACTGAAAAACGATTTGAATTACAAAGAAATCCCTCTAGAAATGAATTGGTATCTCATGTAGGTATTGAGTTCGAAATCCTCCCAAAAGACAACAACAGTTACCATCAATTTCAAAAACTTTCTGCCATTAACAAAAAGACCAAACTGCTAATATCTGTGGCTGCAGTTACGGTTCTGTATATCTCAAATCATGACAGATGTGTATAAAATGAAAGAGTGTGAATATATTTGTTCTGACAAAAAACCTCTCTCAGTTCCCTGAGATATGTTTCCATTTTCCCCAGATCTGCATTTTACAAACATGTGTCAAAACAGGAAAATATGAGATCCAAAAATTAGGGCTCGGAGATGGATTTGATTCTCCAAATATGGGACACCTGTAGGAAAACTGAGAGAGGTTATTAATCCATGATTCTTTAGGCACAAAAAACTTTGACCATTTCTAAAAATGATATTCCAGTCGCTCAAAATCATCATTTGAAAATGATGACTCAACACAGTAAAAAACACCACATTTTTGAAAATGAAACTCATCTTGCGGGGGAATTGTGACTGCCTTCCCTAGATCCAAATGAAAATATGAATGCACCATTGGAAATATTAGGATCTGTAGATGTCAATTGACCATTTGAGCATGCACAACGACCTCTCCACGGCTGATAAAACTGACTTTTGCTAAGGCAATTTAGTCATTGGAAAAAATCTGTGATTTCGATGGCTATCAGGCCGAAAACAAGGGTATATTAGTTGTCGAAAGTCCTGGATTTCAATGGCTAACAGTGTGATTTTGGAGTGTTGTAAACCACTGAAATTCCTGTAACCCTGATTTCGGGATTTCAAGTTTCGGAAAACAGAGTAGTGGTTAAAATCTTTACGTCGGCCAGACCTTCGATGGTTGAGACCCCGAAATGGTGACATGGCATTTATGCTAAACCCTATTATAGTGATTTTATGCCACTTATTGCATCCTTTTCACACCTACTCATGAGATCTTCCTCCATGTGGCTTGATGTGTGGCGCTTGAAAGCTTGGTCTCGACCGATACACTTTCGACAGCTAATGGCATATGAAACCCGAGATTTAAGCTACCAAAAGTCTGGACTTTCGGTAGCTAAACACTATAATTTTTTTCTTCCTAAGCTACCGAAAGCCAAAATTTCAATATTTGTTCCAACATAGGCTCCATCTAGGGATGATTCTTTCTTGTAAAGAACCAAGAATAGTAGACCACGTACCTTCATCCATTGGGCAACCCGAAATCATCCTTATCAAACTCTAAATCCTGTCACTTTACTTGCATCTTTCCGAAACAAAAGCCACTTGTTCATTCATTGGGATATGGAGTCGTAATGCGATAAAACAAAACCATATTGGATTCGAAAATAAACTGAAAACATATTAAAAACCATCGTTGTAATATAATTCTCAAATTCAAGCTTATTTATATACATCACCTACTCTAACTACTGAAAAATTCACACTGAATCAAATGATACGAAAATGTCAGTGAAGCCAATCCAATAATTGTCTACTTATTTAAAATTTTCTCACACTTTCTTTGAGCAGGATGAAAAAGGAAACTGACAACTCCCATCTAACTTGTTGGTGATCATGAATTTTCAAACCTTTCATCGATTCTTGTGACAAAATATCCATGACACAACATACTCCTCCATTAAATGAATCTAAAATATCAACAAAAGGATCTTGGAAAAATATATGGTCCTGAGGTTTTAAAACATCTAGGACTACTCTATGTTCTGATTTATAATTCTCAGGATCATTCTCGAAGAGAATATTTGAGCACCCTTCAAGATCATCTGCAATGGCATCTCCAAAATAATGGCACAATCTTGTCTGAAGACCCTCATCCCTACATGAAAAATATGCAGCAAGTTGTTCTACAAAAATGATGAAATAATCATCATTATACTCATGATATTTAGGTTCAGCAAATAACTCAAGAGGGGAATCAGTCATAAAAAAACTCAGGACATCAACTGTGGATCTCTCAAGCAAAGGAAACTCTGTTACTATCTCTGGCATACTGTTTATTTCATAATCATACTTCTGCAAATCATAGTCTAAAGAATTCTCGAACAACAAACTTTCTTTAGGATCATTAAACATGGAAACCATATCTTTTTCATGAAACAAAACAGAGTCTAAAATCTGATCTCCTGGCAGGAAATCATCATAAATAGGTTCACTAACTTCCTATAAAGTTCCATCAAATACATGATTGTCATCATTTAAAAATAGATTCACATCTTCAGAAATGGAAGAAGTTTGACACTCATATACGAGACTGTGTGAAAGTTGAAAATCTGTGTGAGTAGGGGTTGTAACATAGTTTTTCAGGAGTAGGTCTATCTCTTCTTCTGCAGGTTGATCGTGATGCTAAATATTTTCTTCTTAAGTATGTTCACAAGATCCAGCTTCTTTATGAGCCAACTCTTCCTCATTCTGATCATCTTCATCAACTTGAGAAATTTTTTATATTTCTTCCTCCTCTTCAAGAGGATTTGTTTGATTGTTTTGTCTTATGAATTCTATATTACAACAATCTTCAAAAAGTATTTCAGCTGAGTAGATTCTTTTACAATGTTGATGAAAAAGTATGTGAAAATATTTCAAGGAAGGAATACTGGAATGGGGTAAATATTTATACCAGAGTCTAGCATCTTTTTCCAATGAAAACATAAACAATTTCATGAGGACATCTTGATGATGTACATTTAATTCCTCCACGAGCTTGTGGAATTCAAACAAGTGTTGAGCGGGATTGTCGTCCTCATATTCTCCAAATTTAGGGAGGACATATTCATAAATTTTAATGTCTTGAATAGTGTTTGGAAAGCCATAAACATTTGTAAAGTCCATAGGAGAAAACCTTGCAGAAATTCGAGCAGTGAACGAATTCGACATTTGAGACCAGTGGAGTCACCAGCAAAATCATGTAGAGTCTACGAACCAAGAAGTCGCTAGGTGAATGATCACATCCAATTGAATGCCTATCCCTTTTTCACCATCAAGAGATAGATATGAACTTTGTCGTATCCTAGGGAAGATAACTTCATCCTCCGTCCCCACCAACGACGCCATAAAATGTTGTCGCAAGAGTCGACTCTAAGCTGTAATTGAGCCAAGCCTTAGCACATTTTAAATGAAAAAATAAGTTATCACTCAGAACTTGATTTGGGTTGTGTGCAAGTAAATTCTTAGATAACCACAAACCACTTTTGATTAGAAGCTTCCCCTTCCAACCTGAGAGGGATGTCTCGAATATATGTCATGATAGGATATCCAATAAGCTTAACAGTAGGAAGATCTATGGGTAACAAACAATTTTGAGGTTTTTAGGGCTGATGGGTTGGAATGAGAGGTAGTCCATTGGGCATGGAGTCAAATTATCAATTAAATAATAAGAGTGTTTCAACAATGGAAATCCATGGAACAAAGGCGAGGTAGAAGCTGATTACAAAGAGAAGGATTTATAAAAGTATGGCAGCAGAATACAGAGAAAACATATCAATACACAAGGAGCACTTAGCGATGAGTGAATTCCAAGAATAAATCAGTGGAAAAAGATGGTTGGGACAAAGCATATAGCAGAGGATGAATTCTGAACCTTGATCTCTACAAGAAACAACCTATAACCAGTCTGCAACAGAGCATCTAACAGAGGGTGAATTCTATTACAAAATAGTTACAAATCGAGAAAAAAAGATAGATGGAGTGATATTGAAACTAAGAAAATGGACAAACTCTGCAAGAAACATCACAAGAATCTCTGATATGGATAAAACATGCTTCTACAATATTTTATTAAATTGAAAGTGAAAGCTACAGCCCGGGAGTACTACTCCTGTGTCTCTCCCCCCGCCCCCCCCACTTTTTCTTCTTCAAGAAGATACAATAATATAAGTCTTTTGCCCCCTTTCGAATAACTGAAAAATGATTCGAATTACAAATAAATCCATATGGAAATGAATTTGTATCTCATGTAGGTATTGAGGTCGAAATCCTCCCAAAATACAACAACAGTTACCATCAATTTTGGAAACTTTCTGCCATTAGAAAACAGATCAAACTGTTGAAGATTGTGGCTACGGTTATGGTTTTGTATCTCTCGGATCATGACAACTTTGTATAAACTGAAAAAAGGATTTTCTGCATATTTTTTTTCTGAGAAAAAACCTCTCTCAGTTCCCTGAGATCTGTTTTCATTTTCCCTAGATCTGCATTTTACAAACATGTGACAAAATAGGAAAACATGAGATCCAAAAATTAGGGCTCGGAGATGGATTTTATTATACCAATATGTGACACCTATGGGAAAACCGAGATATTTTATTGATATATGATGTGTTAGGCACAAAAACCTCTGATGGTTTCTCAAAATGATATTCCGGTCGCTCAGAATCATCATTTGAAAATGATGACTGAGTACAATAAAAAATGCCACATTTCTAACCTCATCTTGCAGGGGACTTGTGACTTCATTCCCAACCTCCAAATGAAAATATAAATGCAGAACTGGAAATATTAGGATCTTTAGATGTCAATCGACCATTTGAGTGCGCAAAATGACCTCTCCACGGCTCAGAAAACTGACTTTTGCTAAGGCAGTTTAGTCACTGGAAAAAATCTGCGATTTCGGTGGCTATCAGGCCGAAAACAAGGGTATCTTAGCTATCGAAAGTCCTAGAGTTTGGTGGCTAAAAGTGAAATTTTGGAGCGCTGTAAGCCACCAAAAGTCCCGAAACCCCGATTTCAGAAAACAGAGCAGTGGTTAAAATCTTTACGTCGGCCAAACCTCCGATGGCCGAAACCCCGAAATGGTGATGTGGCATTTATGTTAAACCCTATTATAGTGATTTTATGTCATTTATTGCATCCTTTTCGCACCTACTCGTGAGCTCTTCCTCCATGTGGCTTGATGTGTGGTGCTTGAACGCTTGGTCTTGGCCGATACACTTTCGGCAGATAATGGCATATGGAACCCGAGATTTAAGCTACCGAAAGTCTGCACTTTCGGTAGCTAAACACTATAAATTTTTTCCTCCTAAGCTACTGAAAGCCAAAATTTCAATATTTGTTCCAACACCTTATAATGTAAATATTATCACAGAAGAAGTGCAGTTTGTTTGTTCACTTATGAGTCAAACATTAGGGTTAGATAATGATCAAAATGTTTTTGAGGTCATGCTAGGCTTTCTTTTGATAGTCTTCAAGTATGAGTTAAGTCAGTTAGTATACATTAATTTTGATGAATGCCTAGCTGAGACAATCCATTCCCAACTAGTGAATTTCCACTCTTTGAGACATTTCAGGTATCAAACCTATTTGTTGAGAATGCCGCTAGCTTCAAATCATGAATAAATAAATCATATGGTCCCATATTTCTCATTTGTATCAACATAAATAAAGAAAATCGCCATGTTTAATTTCATAAACAAAATAATGTCAAAAAACTACAGGTTAATCCATAATGCAATTTTTCCCAAATTCTTGGACGAGATGAAGAAAAAATTACAATTTGACCAACATAATAAGGTTGGAGATTGGTTCATATACATTAGTTCTACATTTATTATAATTTATGGATTTCATTAAGCACACTATATTTTTCCTTCTTTGCTTACCCTCACAATTTTTTCATTGGAATTTATTAGACAAAGGTTGGTAATAGAATTAGAACATTTGATTAAGCTACACAAGGAAATAGATATCAAGTTTCCATTTAATATAGTCCCATTTTTTGTCAAAAAAAAGTCTTCCCTTCCAACAGTAGAAGATATCTTCAAAAGTCCTGAGTTACAAAGAAGCAGAAAAGATTATATCTAACAGAAGACAACAAAATAAAAATGCTCCATATGATAGCCAAATAGTAGAAGGGATAGATAAAATATCCAATTTGGATATTTTTAAGGAAGGTGAAAAGTTGAATGAGATGCAAGAGGATGCATGGAAGGTCAGTTCTCACATAATTAATATCCAAACCCTTGCTAAAGATGAATTATTGAACAAAAGAGGTTTTTCAGAGACAATATAAATGGAGGTAGATGGGGAAAAGTATATCATCAAAAGGATGAAGATTACTCAGGTAAAGGATATGATTGATTTAGAGGAAGAAGAACATGCAAAATATAAGGGAGGTTATGCTCTTGTTGAAAGGGAGAAAGGTGAACTAGAAAGTAAATATACTTCATTTTTTTTCCACAGTCAAAGGCATGTATTTGCAGATGTTCAATGAGCTCCATATAAATCAAAAGAAGATATCATTAAACAATATATAGAGAAGAAGACACTGTCATTAAAAGAAGCTCGAAACTAATTCCTTGAAGTAAGAAAAATATCTCAAGAGAAAGCTTCACTAATTACCGTTAGGGATGATGAGAAGAATATTTTGAACATTGCATTCATAGATGAAGACACGGTGTCAAAGGTAAAGATCAAATATGACCATATCAATGCACTATACAAGATACAATTTCATAAAAAAACCAATGATATGATTTATACATATTTGTTGCAGCTGACATTGAAAAAATCTAAGTTGACATTGTTGGTGTCTAATCTTGAGAGTCAATTGAAACAATAAAAAGAAACAAACAAATCTTGGCAGGTTCAAATCAAAATAATTGAAACAATTTTTTTATCTTGTGGGGTAGATCCAAAAAATGATCAAGGAATGAAGAAGCTTTTGGATGAAAAAGAGAATATTATTTAGAATCTCAATAAGAAGATAAAAATTATATCGTTAGAGCATGTACAAACTCCATAGCTTACAACAATTGAGGAAGAAAATGAATTACTACAGTAAGAGGTGATAAGTTATAAATCCAAAATGGTGTAGCTCAAGATGGAGAAAGGGGACTGGCTCAAAGAAAAAGAAGAAATGATGGAAATAGTTTTCTTTGCAGGCCCGAGTCATGAAAAGAATGTGGCTATAGAGGATGGGGACCTAGTAAAATACATGTCACAAATTATCTTGAAAGATGGGGAAATAAAGGGGTTAAAAGAAAAAAATAAAAAGTTGAAGCAATAAATTGCTCAAATGAGTGAAAACACTGAGCAAGTCCAAAAAGAGAACAATTTTTTGTAGGAAAAGATTGCCAAGTTAATGTCAAGGGTAAAAGGAAAATATCCATTGCAAGGAGCCAAACATGTTCTATGGGATTCTTTAGTAGTAGATATCACTAAGTATAGGAAGTATCTGAATTTTTTTATGACAAGAATATTGCAGTAGTTACAACTCATCATAAATGTGCAGTTGTAAATGAAACATTGTTGAAAAGACCATTAGATTGGGCTCAAAATGCAATCAATATGCTGAATCCAGTTCCTAATGCAGATTTGTAGACCATTGGGGTCAAGGAGAGGAGTGTTATTATAATTTGGGCCAGAAAAATCATTGGCAAACATAATCATTCAAGAATGTATAAACAAAGGATGAGAAGATGGAATAAAGTGTGCAAGACTTCAAGGACCGTTTTATTCAATTTTTTAACAAAATTATCCCTTCTTTCTGGGATGGAAGAGGTAACATGATTTCACAAGAATAATATAATGTATTATTGACTCAAGTTCGAATGGATCATTCAAATTTTGAAGCCATAGAAGAGGGGTTAAAAGGGGTTGTTACACATTATTTTGGTCACCCCAGTGATCCTTTTACAACATGTGTTCATGTTCCCAAAATAAATTTCCTTCGTGAGAAAAGTGACTGGATTTATCTTCTCAAAAACCCTATTAAAGAATATCACTGCAGGTTTCACTATACGCAGGGTGTGGCAATGCCTGGTCACCGCTCTCTGCCATAAATCTGGTTTGCGACCTCATCGCAGGCTGTCCTATAGCTCGGGTGCGGCGATGCTAAAAGACTAAGAAAAGTTTGAGCTTCACGAAATTTCTAGAAGGGGATCTTCTAGAAGATGAGGTGGCTTTCAAATAGATGGGATCTTACTCGCTTCTCTGATTTGGTGGGATCATATTAATCTATTTAACCATCTCTCTTTCCCCTATATAAAGAGTGATTTCTCATGGAAAATGCTAAGGTTAATGAAGGTTGAATAGGCTAAGAATTGTGTGAGGAATTCTACTTCAGTTCATGCTTGAGGGCTTCATTTTGGTTATTCAAGTCATTGTGGATCTTCTTCATGCAAGTTTGCAGAAAGTGTGTGTTGGAGAAAAGGGCCACTGAAAGGGGACCTCACAACGTCAAGTCTTATGGTTGTATCTTCCACTTTTACTTAATATAATGCAGTGACATGTTTCTTTCCCATAAAACCATTCTCATTTTATTGTATGATTCCTTAATCGCATGCATAAGTTTTCATTGAGTATACTATTGTTTCTTTCACCTTGGTTGGTTTGTGTTCCCTTGTAGATCCAATATCATAAGAGCACCAGAGTAGAGAGAGGACAACAAAGATACAAGGAAGCGATATTTAAGTGGTATGTCTCTCATCTATTTTTTGTTAGTAAATTCATTGATTAGATCTTAGGGAAAGTGTCATGCCCTGTCTTGTTTTGTTCTAGATCTAGGTGGATCTAGGGAGATCCGTCTATGTCTACATTTACTGATTAATCCAATAACAGGGGTTGCAATAGTTGATAAATTGATGAATGATTTTGAAGTTTTAAGCCAATTCAGAACAATAAGATAAGGTATTCCCACTATTTTCTATGCATCTTGCATAGAATTGGAAATTCTTGTTAAGGAAATGGTTTATTATGACATTCCTTCTGAAATTCAATGGAAATAAATTGTAATATTAGAAAAACAAAAATACAAATTACTTGCTTCCAATTGACCTTGAAGGTTCATTCAAGTGGCATAGTACAATTCGAAGGAAATTCAACAAATCATTCAAAGATATTCCAAAGATAAAGGATAGCTCAGCTGGCAGGAAAGTGCTAACAAATCCCATATGTTTTTCATGGAGTATTTGTTTTTTTAAAAGTCTATTAAGACTGGCTCATTGAGCATTTTGTATATATTTTATAATTTTTTATGTAATTGGGGTTCGATAGGGTGGAAAAGGAATGGTATGTATTGTAATATTTTCCCAAGATTAATGAAATTATCATGTAGAAGTCTTGAATGTTCTTACAAGAGATTCATGTGTTAATGCTCCTTGGTGTGTGTTTTCCCATGTGAATGTGTATCTTTCTGAGTTTTTCCATTTAAATGTAATTATATATTGTTGGGAAGTTGTTAAATAAACAAACAAGAAAAAATATTGTTCAAGGGTTCCATGAAAATGAAGCACTCTTCACAATAGGTTATTTGAAATTTCAATTTCAATGTTATCTTAGTGAGAGAAGGGACAACACCTCAAGGGAATTTAGGGTTTAGAGAAGTTAGTGTGGTCATTGCATTTTTTCATCTTGGTTTCATTCTCCATTTATATTTTAAATGTCATGAAGCTTTTGTTCATACAGTGTCTCCATCCAATAACCATATTTTGTCTATTGAATCCATTTTATTGGTGAGCATAGCAATGTGGAGTTGGAATATTGAATTGTGTTATCTCCTGTAGTAAACCCATTTTAGGATGAATATGTCTCCTTGAGATCCCTATAGGTCATCAAGGATTTGTATGCCTATAGGTGTATACATTTGTGTATACAAAGAAACAAATGGAAGGTATGAATATGTTTCACTTAAGTTATAATTTTTTACAAATTAGAGAGTATTCCAAGCGAAAAGTGCCCATTTCTTAGCTGAGTTGGTTCCCTCCCAATTAAAATTTCACTAGAGAGCCTTGATAACTTTTAGTATTCTTTTAGGAGCTACCAGAGATAAAAAATGATAGATCAGGATGGCTTGAAGGATTTATTTTAGGAGAATGATATGACCAACAATGTTGAGGGAGAAAAAAGTCTAATTGGTGAGATTTTTGTTGAGACGGGAGATAAGGTCTTCCCAAGAAAAATTGCAAACAACAGACTCCAGGAGAGAGGCACCAAGATATTTGGGTAGAAGGGAGATACGAGTAGAATGAATATATATAGAGAGATAGGGGGACTCAACAACAGACCACATGGAAAATATTGGCATCCAATATTTATTTATTTTTTAAAGCAATACAATGTCGTCGGATATCCAACCCCTTGAGGTTGGCATCTGACGACAATGCCATAGGTTCGACACCATATGAAGTCGTATATCTGATGGGTCCAGTGAAACAATGATCCGACTCCGTGAATTTTTCATCTGACAACCCCTCCATAGGTATGATGCCCCTATGGAGTCATATATTCGTTTCCTATGGGGAAGGATGATCAACGACCTAGCCACTGATCTGATGGTTGTGGAAGTCGAATAACTGATAGCTATAGGGACAAGATGATTAGCGATGCATCCACTAATATGATGGTTGTGGAATTGAGATAACTTACTATTGCTATTGTGTTTTTACTAACCGATGACTTCCCAATGATGCTTAAACACAAATAATTCTGTCGAATTTTAGATGTGTAACTATCAAATTTCAAACAAATTAGCCATCGGTTTTGGATACAAATGTAGTTATGTGAAGGCCATAACTTCCTTCTCAAAATTTAGATTGGGGCATATGAGTAATCTAAGTAAACATATTGAGCCATAAATAAAACCATTGAGTCAAATTCATAATATGAGATTTTAAAAGTGCACAAGAGAGGGTAGAAGGAACCTATAACATTATGTGCTAAAAATAGTAAATTAACCAAGACTTCAACAGGTTTTATCTAGCATATTGAAGCTTAGATGAAGGTGAAACTTGGAAAACTATTCCAAAATATGGTCATGAAGGAACCTAGTTGATATTATGTCAAACAACCAAAGGATATAGTTTAAAGGATGCATGGACTTAGCCAAAAGTGCACCTGGTTGAAGGGTGTGTTAAAGGAGAAAGTGGGTAATATGTCTATAAATTTGTGTTCAAGAATCATAATTGAGTAAGAAAGTAGTCTTGGAAAGGTATTGGATAGAGGATTCTAGACACAACCAAATATGTCAATTAAAATTCAAAATTCATAAGAGAGTAGAAATAGTATTAATGGTGTATTTATAAGGAAGAATGGTGTGTGACTTGATAGATTTGTTAAATTATTGTGGTATAACAAATTCTATTGCATGCACATTTTGAAGAATTAAGGGAAAATAGATTAGAACATGATAAAAGAAAGAAATAGAGGCATGTAAGAAGAACATAAGACTTACAACCATGAGGATGAAGTCAGGGGGTGTTGGCATAGACTATTTTGGGGAAACACACAACAATTAATGAAGCAGTTGAGAAAGGGACCAAAAAAGGAGCATGCACCAGAGAACAAGAAAAAAAAGAGCGAGGAAGGAGAAGAGTCAAAGGAAATAAGGAGGAAGTGGATCAACTGCACGAAAAGGAAGTTAGAATGTGGACAAACCTAATCCACTTAGGGTTAGGGTTTTGGTTCTTGTTGTAAGGGTTTTAAGCCACTTTTGTAGTATAAGTATGTATTTTGGAGATATGAGGAAATGAAGTATGTTTGGAAGTAGATTTTGGATATATTTTATGAGTCACAGTTATTGGTCATTAGTTTTGACGTTCTTACAGTGAATTTTGGAGATAGAGATGAATTGTATTCGAGGGTAAGATCATAATATATGGAGATTGGTGCAGTCTTGTCAGCCTCATATACACATATACTTATGCATTTCATATGCACTTCTAATGTAATGCACACAACACAGTATTTTGATGAAGATGAATAAAAAATAAAATAACGCCAAATCTTTGTGGACATAGCCCAGGGGGGTGAACCACGGTAAAAATTGTGTCTTTGTGTGGAATGGATGTCTATTTATTTCAATTACCTTATTTATGATGAATGAATGAATCTGGTAGAAGTAAAATGTAGCGCACACTAGAATAGTTCTGATATTTACATCAGAATGAATGTTAATAAATGAATATGATGTTAAAATGGTAGATCTGATATGTCTGAGGTAGAAAGAATGCCTAACATCCCCATGAGAAACATCCCTTCCATAATTGAAAAAATATGGGTTCTGCAGTCACCCATAAACCATCTCGGGTGAGACTTCATTGTGTACTTTGTGGGCAATGTTTCCTTCTAGTCTCTAGAAGGGTCGATGGTTTGCAGGGTTTTGTTGGAAACCTAAAGTAGAACCCGAGTCAACCCAAAAATTTCAACGAATGGTTCCATTGTTGGATGGAACTCAGAAGATTGGATTGGAAGGGATTTGATGAGAAGGATAGTGAAGAGAATGCAGTGGTAGAAGGGGGTTTTTATACCATGGAATCAACCTAAGAAGGATATTGAAAGATGGTTGGAGACAAAAGAGATCGAGATTGCATAGAAAGACAATAGAAGCTCTAGGTATACATCGTGCCAGTATTTGGAAAGGTATGTATTTAATGATCTTCATGAGGCATTTTTTTGTTATTTTCCATAATGTTTGCAAGAGTGGATATTAAGGTTCAAGGATAATGAATCGAATAATTGGATTAGACCAGTAGAGTGGACTACTAAGAATATTGTGAATTTAGAAAGAGATAACAAAAAATTCACGTGCGCAGTGTATTTCTGGCTAGATGGTATTATTGCAAGATTTATTACTAAGTTTGCATTTGATACTGCGAAGTCATACACTGCTGCATAGAAGGATATTTTGAAGAGACCAAGAGGAAGGTATATTAGATCACTATATACAACGATAAATATTTTATTATGTTATAAAGGCATGATTATAATGAAGTCGATAACTAAATCACTATGCACGCATGGGGAGACTGAGAGAAGCACTAAGGACAATCTGATATATGGGTAGGGCTCTAGAGAGAGGCCAAAAGAAGGAAGCAATGTAACCCATTATGATGGATGAGGAATATACCAAGGAGATAATGGAAAGAGCGGGAGTGATGCATAGCGGAAGACCCTACCAGTATAAGATAAATAGTAAGACGAGGTCAGTAGTCGAGTGGGAGGGATTGGATATTGGTGAGGAAGAGGTAGAGGGTCTCCATGATACGGGGAATATTGAGGAAATATTGCATGCTACATATGAGAGGAAAACCAGAGGTCAAGGGTTCGACGTAGAAGAAGGATCTCCATTCCATATTAGAATTACTATGGAATCCACAACCCCATGTAAAACTAATACATTTGAAGAAGAGGAACTAGTTAGAAAACCAATGATTAGTAGTAGAAGGATTTTATCAGATCGAGGGACCAGTGGAAATTCAAGTGGAAGTACAAATTCAACTAGCCGTAGTCAGTTATCTACACCACGTGGAGGTGGTAGTACAACAAACTTTACAATGGTAGGAGTATATACAACTATTCAGTTACCGGATTGTCATGGATAAGATTCAGAGGACCCATAGAAGCATTTGTTTATCTATGAAAATATTTGGGAAGATAAACATATTATAGATAAAGATAAAAAGGTTGTGTAGTTTGCAATTATATTTAGAGAGTGCGCATTGGACTGATATATAGTCCTTAAAGTAAAAATACCTCAAGGATCACCTACAATAATCACATATGTGAATAAGGCATTAATCAATGAATTCCAAGGACTAAGGTTAGAGGATCAGTACATGAATGAGATGATAGAAATCAAATAGAAGCCAGGAGAGTCAGTTTGGGAGGTTGACCAGAAGTTCAAGCTACTGAAATTTAAGTTGAAGTAGCCTATCATAGATATGAAACATAAGAATCTATTTGTTAATTCATTATTTCCACATATTAAGTATCCATTGAGGAAACAAAAGTTCAAGACTCGGGTTGAGGCTTTGCAAGAAACCTTGCAATTGGAGGAAAATAAATATAAACATACATATCCAGTTGTAGAAGAGATGAGAGCATATATAAATAACCTAACATTTCAGTTGACTCGGAATACAGGTAAGGAGAAGAGTGAAGCTATCTGGTGTGCGTTATGTAGAATAGAAGGGCATCATAATAATGAGTGGCCAACATTTGAGCAGTACCTGGGAGCAGGAATTCCAAATCCTTTACCCATAGGAGGACCATGGTGTGAGATATGTAGAACACATGGACATGATCCTTTTCATTGTCTCATGATGCAAAGGACTTGAGATGCATATAGGATGTCGGTTGAACTTATGACAGGTCCACATGCACAACAGTATAATAACATGTAGCAGTTTACAATGCCACCAGAATACAATAATTTGTAGTCACAATATAATCATGTACCACTGTATAATACACTATGTGAAGACAATCAAGGTAATATAGGAGGATTGAGAGGAGGAGGCCATGGAGGAAGAGGATTTGGAGGAGATAGAGGACCAGTAACCTGTCACAATTTTCAGAAACATGGACATTATACAAGGGATTTTCCACTGCCACCAGTGACATTTATTTACTATCATGTAGTAGATCACGATCCATAATATTGTTTGACACTTTTGACAAGGATATAGGAAAAGAGGAATCAGAACAATCAGAATCTTAAATGGATTGTTGTGGAAACCAAAGAAGATGATGGGAAGAAAATTAATATAGTTACTAGAGGTGGAGCCAAAATAGGAGCAAATGCAACAAATAAGAATCAATACCAACACCAGTTGGTTAGAAATAATACAACACTTGAATATCATTTTGATTCACACAAAGAGAAGGAGACATTCAAGCAGGTCAGACAAAATATTTTGCAAGAGAATATTGTGTCTACTTTAGGTACGAATCCAAGAGATGATGTGCCAGTATATGACATGCCTCATTTATTTGATCAGAACAACAAAGATCAGCCTTCGAAACAATTAGGTAATCTTAGAAACTTTTTGGGGTCTTGTTTGAATTTGTTGAATGATAAAACCTCTCTACAAGTGTTACAAAGTCTATTAGAAAAGTGCAATTCTAGAGAAGAGATGAAACTAGAATAGAAGATAGTCAATCAGGTTCATAAGAAGATAAGAAAAAATAGGGTTTTCAAATTGAATGAAAATATTGAAGACTTTAATATGGGGGACATCATACTAGGTTTGGGATCTACAGTAAATGTTCTTCCTAAGAAGACATGGGAAGCCATGGGGGAACCTACACTAGGATATTCACATATTCAGTTGAAGTTAGCAAATCAGCATAGAGTGGTACCTGTAAGTTTTAAACCTGCGAAGTAAATCAATGCATATAGATTCTTAAGCAAGACAAAAATTAATCAATGGCTCATACACAGAGTACACAAAGATTTTATACTGGAAACCCTCAGCCGGGAAAACCTTTATTATATTCATTATATCGAATTTTACCATTCACCATACAATATATACAATTTTTTTAGGTATTTCGTAGATACCAAAACCCTAATCCCTTAATCCGGGATTAATTTACAAAACCGCTAAAAATAGAAAAATCCACTAAAAATAGCAAAAACCACCCAAAAAAAAAATTCGGGGTGCTGCCCCGAACGCTGTGCGTAACCAGGGGGGGCATACCTACCCCCCCCTAGGAAATCGCCCAGTGCACACAACACAAACAGAGCACTAGTGCAAGGGATTGTCAGACGCAGTTGTCAAACCTAACACGCCCACACACACCCATGCAAAGAATATAACACATACCCAACATTACCAATTGGTATATTTAAGGGAATACTAATGTATTTAGATGGTGTGTGCACTATGGAAGACTTTGAAGTGATTGACATAGTGGACAATACTACACCTTATATAGCATTGTTGGGTTTGGATTGAGCATTTGAAAATCAGTCTATTATCAAATTGAAGACCAGGAAAATGATTTTTTAATCAGGAGAGTACAAAGTTATAGCACCATTGGACCCATCAGAAGGTGGAAAATATGTTGAATCTTCTAAAAACAACTTTATCACACATGAGGTAAATCGGTTTTATAGAACCTTCACGCATGAGGAATATTACATTAACCCAACAACATATGGAATTCTTAGTTGGAGAAGAATTATTTCTTGTGCTTCAGATTCTGACACAAGACTGGAGAATTGGAAATAATGCTTACATGAGATATTTACCAGAAGATGTGAAATAATGATGCGTGCGCTGAGATGGATTGACTCAGAGGTAAGATAACCTCCAACTTTTCATGGTCAAAATGATTTGGAAGAATTTTTAAGAAATTTTTAGTTATATATTTTGGAAAATCAAAGGTTATTAGTCTTATATATGGCATTGAAAGAAACACCTGTATGTTGGTGGGGTACTCATAAAAGAAATATCAATAACTAGTATCAATGCAAAAGGTTACTGCGCATTAGATTTGGTGCAGAGCAAGAGCATAAGTATTTGGAGAAGTATGATGGAATAGGAAAACCCATAGAACATATAGATATATGTATAAATCAATGGATATTGATACCACCAGAAGAATGTCCACATCACTTCATTCATACATTAGAAGGAATCCCAAGGAATTGGTATACAGAATTGGAACTGCACAAATAAACTCCAAATTGGGAGGAGATGCAACAAAATTTTATCATTACATTTTCATTTGAAAATGAGAACCCAATGATAGATACAACATTGAATTTGTTAAACGAGAGGATATTTGAAGAACTTGAAGTTGAAATTGTCACAGCTTATCATAATCAGAATTGGAAAACAATCAGACAATTGTTACATTGTTACCACATCACAGAATATGACCCAGCAGAGGAAAACCCACACGATATTCAGATAATAGAAGTTGAAGGGGAAAGAGAAGTATAAGGACCACAATTAGATTTATAAGAGTTTGTTGTGTTATAAAAAAAGGATCGTGGAGAAATAAAATAAAAAAAATGTGGAAATAAAACATAGAAGATACACAATACAATATAGACACATAAATACATGGTTCACCTAATGTGGGATATGAACACCAGAGAAATTTCTAGGTTCTTCCTTTATTATTATCCCACAAATGAAGGCATACAACCTATTGGATGTATGGGGTGACTCAGTTTCTACCTTAGTTCTCCAACAAAACCCTTTTCACCATTGTCCCTTCTGGTAAACTAGAATGCTACACTCCGCATAGAGTGCACAACATAGTCTCACCCGAGATGGCTTATGGGTGATTGCAAGAAGCAGATGACTGCAGTCCTGGAAGGGGTTGGGGATGTTCTTTTTACTTCTCGTCTTCTAGTTTAACATATATTCTACCATGGCATTCATCATATATATCATTTTATCTATTAATAACATTCATTCTTCATACTTATCTTAATGCACATTGTAAATAAACCCATTCATTCATCTAACCATTAATTCATAATTGCATAAACAACAAAAACATTCAAACACATTACATCATAATATTTTACCATGGTTCACCCCACCCCGGGATACGTCCACAAAGATCTTTTGTTTTATTCATTCTTCTTTAAAATAGCATTGCACACATTACATCATAGTTTGGCACTTGTGCATGAGGCTGACCAGTGTCGCACCAAGATCCACAGCTTGCGACCTGACCCTCAATTGCATCTCAACTCTAGCTTCATCTCAACTCTTTATTTCTCAATCAAATACATACTTCGACTCAAAACTCAAACGGATGCTCAAAAATAATTTCTTCACCATCAAAAAGGGCACTCATAAGATCCCTTTTATCTACCTCATACATATTATATTTATACTAAAAATGGGTAAAAACCCTTACATTATGACTCAAAAATCCTAATTCTAAGTTGAATCCACTTTTAATATTTCTAATTTCCTTCTATGTAGATGGTCTTCAATCCAACCGTTCCTTGCATTGTTCTTCCTCCTTTCCTAACGCATTGTTTCCTTTTCCCTTTTTCACGCTACTTTTCCTTATTTCCAAGCACACACTATTTCCTTTGGTCAATTATTCCTGACTTACTAATATTAACCCAAAAATATCCTACTCCAATAGGCCCCCAACAGTAACTTGTGGCTCCTCTCGATCCACTCAGGTCATGTGTGCCTCCTACACTAATTTCTCCAATTCCCAGATGTTGTATATGAGTCTAGGCCTTGTAGTGTTATTATTAATTTGGATAGGAAATTGTACAGGATACCTAAGTTAGTCCCACTTACTTCTATTTCCTTTATCTCTGTCAAGCAATGTAAGAAGGTCATCTCTCAGACCGGGAAGTTTGTATTCTTCGTGATTTGCTGTCAAAGTGAGCGGAAGATTGCAGCCACATCCATGGAATCCATGGTCGAACTCTCCATGAGACAGAAGCAAGTGGATAAGATCATGGAAGAATACAAAGACATATTATCCTCACCCACTAGGGTACCTCTACACTATCAGGTAAAGTATTCAATCGATATAACCCCCAATGCACCACTACCCAATGGTCCAATCTATCACCGCTCTATTTTAGAAAATGAGGAGATCAAGCATCAGATCCGAGAATTTCTTCAAAAGGGGCACATATGACTCATCTCATCACCATTTGGAAGCCCAATCATGATTTTGTAGAAGAAATATGGTACCTTACAAATCTGCATCGATTACCAAGCCCTAAATAAAATCACAGTCAGGAACTGGTACCCAATTACCTCAATCAATGGTCTCCTTGACCAACTCAAGGAGAGGAAATACTTCAGTAATATTGATATGAATTCTGGATACCATTAGGTCCCAATAATGAAAATAGATGTATGGAAAACTTCCTTCGAGTCCAAAGAATGTCTTTTTCAATGGTTGGCCATTCCCTTTGGTTTGACGAATTCCCCAACAAATTTCATGACGATGATGGAAAATATATAATGAACTTTCACCAATTATTTTTTGGTGGTGTATCTAGATGAAATCCTCATATACAAGAATAATTGGGTGGAAGACTTGCATCATATTCAACAGGTTCTACACACTCTGCGGCGACACAAGCTATATGAAAATTTGAAAAAATTCTCCTTCGGCATGGACAAGGTCTAGTACCTAGGCTACATTCTTGATGAGCATCGGGTGCATGTGGATCTAGCCAAGATCCAATTCATTCATGACTGGCCATCCCCAACCACAGTCATTGAGCTTCAAATCTGTTTAGGCCTTGCCAATTTCTATCATAGGTTCGTGCTGGGATTCTCCCATATTGCATGGGCCCTTAGCCAAGTAACTAGGGGTGGTGGTAAGGAAAATTCCATGTGGGGCCTATCACAACACCAAGATTTTGATGATTTTGAACAACGCTTGTTCTCATCCCCAGTTCTTTCATTACCTGAACTAAAACAACCCTTTGATATCGAGAAATATTCTTTAGACTATGTTGTGGGCAAAGTTATCACTCAACACAGACACCCCATGGCCTATAATAGTGAGACACTATCATATGTCATCTGTAAGTACCCTAATTATGAAAAATAAATTTACTCCATATTGCAAGCATGCTTCCAATGGAAGAATTACATTCTCGGGAAAGAGACAGTCATCCACATTGATCATAAGTCATTGTGGTTCATGCAGGCTCAGGGAAAATTGTAGAATGACCACCATCAAAAGTGATCGACATACTTGCAACAGTTCCATATCAAAATCAAGTATAATACATGAAGCACCAACCGCATCGTTGATTTCCTTAGCCACCCACCAATTGGAGCACTCACCATGGTGATAAACTCCTGTAGCCACAAGACCTCCGGATTGCTGCAACTCTATGAGAGAGATCTTGACTGTGCTGCCACCTACCAGATGCTAGGTGTAAACACAAATGTCATTGATTTCCATCTTTGGGATGGGATGTTGTGCCATCTAGGCCATATCTTCATTCCATCAAGCAAGTGATCAAAGATGATTTCAGAATCCCACTATAGTCGGGTGGAAGGACATTTCAGCGTAGAAAAGACAATTTTTGTGATGCAACAACATTTCTATTGGTCAAAACTTCAACATGATGTCATCAAGTATATCAGGTCCTGCATTAAATATGCCATTTCCAAACCGACCATTAATAAACAAGGAATGTACACCCCTATGCCTAATCCTTAAAGGCCTTGGGAATCCATCTTGATGGACTACATGTTGGGCCTTCCGTCAACCAAGCGAGGAAATGACTGTGTTTTTGTGGTAGTTTATCATTTTTCAAAAATGGTGATTTTGGCTGCCTACAAGAAGAGAATCATAGCAGAGGCCACTGCCAAGCCCTTCTTTGAATGAGTTTGGGTACATTTTTTGATACCACAAACCATCGTCTGAGATCGGGAAAGTTGGTTCCTCAATATATTCCGATCGATCCTCTGGTCAATGTTGTACACCAAACTCACCAAATCCACTTCCTTTCACCACCACATGGATGGCCAAACTGAGTTTTTCAACCTATGATCATGCATATCATGCGCATGTACAATTCCAAGCATCCCTACACATGAGATGAGAGTCTTCCCTATGTTCAGTAAATCTACAATAGAGCCATGCATAGCCCCTTTCAGGTGGGGTTGGGATTTCAACCATTGGTTACCATGGATGTTTCACTACCCCTTGCAGCCACCCAAGAATAATCTTCACATGCTCAAACTGAAGCCGATAAATATACTCGGATCATTGAGTGAATCCAACACATCTGCCAACAAGTTCATGATATTTTGCGGAATTCCAATGCCAAGTACAAGCAACACCATGATCAACATCGTGTGCCACACAAGTTTAAGGTGGGAGATAAAGTTTGGTTATACTTGTAGAAATAACGCCCACTAGTACATTTGGGTCAAATTTCAATGGCGCGTTCAACGTAATTCCCACTTTATATTGTGAGGAGAATGACAAACAATGAACCCCCTCAAACGTCGTTTCACATGACATCTCTTTTCCGACGCCATAGATATAGTCTATGTTGTGATGCTTCATGTGGACATGTGTCATCTCAGATTTGACTGTCTAAACCCCATTTAGTCGTCGCTACAGTGACACCAGAGACATCGAAATTACGACGTCCCATTTCATCAGTCTCCACTATGTGGACGCCATGGGAGTGATGTTATGGATGTCGTAATATCGATGCATGGTATGCCATGGGAGTGACGTTATGGGCATCATAATACCGACATTAAGCTATATATCAACGATGTATATGCCATGGGAGTGATGTTATGGATGTCATAATACCGACGTATGGTATTCCATGGGAGTGACCTTATGGACGTCGTAATACCGATGTTAAGCTATATATCAACGACGCATATGCCATGGGAGAAATATTATGGAAGTAGTAATTCTGACGTATGGTAACATCGCTCAACCAATGTTAAACTATATATCAATGATGTATATTACATGAGAGAGACATTATGGATGTCGTAATAGCGATGACTTGTAGGTATTTAAAAAAAATGTTAATTTATTTTTCCTTTTTTGATATTTTTAAATTTTGCAACTAGAAAATGTTAATCTTTCATTTTAGCCTATTCATCTATAAAATATTTAGTATATCCTATAAGATATATATATTATGCATAGGGTTTCTTCAAGTTTCTACAATTAATCAATATTATGCATAGGGTTTCTTCAATGGTTCTTGTTAAGGAACCCCAAGTTCATGTTGAGCAGGTGCCATATTATATCTCAACCAACACCATTACTTCTTACTAAAATATGGAGTGGGAATATAAAAAAATAACAAAGATGAATCATGTGCCTATGGATTCTTCTTAGGTTTTCATTATCAAAAGGTATAAGAGAGATTCAAATACATGGTGAAAATAAATTGCTTACAGATTGGTGTAATAATCAATGACCAATCTCAAATTTGGTTCTTGCTCCTTTACTTGAAAGAATTGTATAATATAAGTTGCATTTCCAACATATTTATTTTAACCATGCATATAGAGAATTAATTATCAAGGTGGAAGAATTACCAAAGGAAGCTATAGTGTTGGAGGAAGTTACCTTAGTCATACATGAACACTCCAAAAATTCTTTATTTTTAGCAGTACATCAGTTTGTACTCTACATTTTGTGTATGTATGGTTAAGTAAATGATTAGCTTGGGAAGACATGTTTCCTTCGAGGTTTCTATTTTGATTCATTTTGAGTTTGAAGACTATAATGACAAAACATAAACTACTAAAAAATAAGGGATCAGAACATATCAACAAGGCTTAGCAATGTATATTTTGATTTCTTGATGAAATAGAAAATTAAAGTTTTTTTTCTTGGGAATATATATATATTCCTAGAAAAATACTTAAACTATATACAGGCTTCATTATCCAAACTCTTGAAAAAAAAACTTCATTTGGACATCTTCATGCTTGAAATGAAAATTTTCAATGAACATTGAAAATTTCTTTAGATGTGTTTCAACAATAATAGTGTTATTTCCTTCAAAAATAGGTATATATCTATGAGACTTATCAACAAGGTCATGGGGATACCCTTCTATGATATTGACACTCAATGATGAAAAATTCATTGGAACCAATAGTGATGAAACTAGGTGTGGTTGACTCGGAAAAACACTTAGAAAAATAATTCTCAGAGAAGTAAGTATTAAAGGCTCACTCAGAGAACTATGAGATTTTGGAGAATTAGGACAAGCTTAAACAAAAGGAAAAGTAGCAAGAACTTTCTTACAAGAAACTGTAAATATAACCTAGTAGAGAAGCTTCTCAATTTTATCCAAAGTTAGAGTAATGGATTCATTAGTGTCCAATATCATAGTCTTTCTTACATGATCCAGAGCTACAAAAGTGGAGTCTCCATGTGAGAAATAAAACAAAATCACATAAACCAATGCTCATCTTAGTAAAATTAGTTTTTCTACATACTATAAAGCCTATCTAAGCTCCCTACCAACAAGGCCAAAATATTATCACCCATAAGTTTCCATCTTGCAAAGATAGATCATGGAGTCCAAATAACTATAAGAAATAAGCCATCACCACCTTTCTTACTTCCTCTCACTTCGAATTTAGTGCATGTTAACCACAGGGTGGTATTCCTAAGTGATCTGAGGGATCAATTGCAAATCAACTAACTATTAGTAGTACCTTAAATAAAAATAAATAAAGTGTTGTTCTACGTAAAAGTTTACAATTAAATAAAGCAGACAACAAGAAGAAATCCACTAAAATTTTATAAAAATGCAGAAAAAGATGCAAATATTTACTAAGGAAAACTAGGCATGCAAACCAATGCAAATTTGTACTAAAATCAACTAATTGTTTTGCAAAAAACAAACAAATATAGCAAGTAGTAATCATTGTTTTAATTGTTGAAAATAGTAATGCAATGTTGTTTTTTCATTTTTTAATATTTGTTATGCATGCAAATTGAGGAGGAGGTATAAATCTTGTATCTTTCTACAATAAGTTACAAAAAATAGGAAACTTAAGCTACTTTCCTTTTTGACAGAAAAGATAAAGACAATAAATAAAATTAACTAATATGTATTCTCAACATTATGCCTAAGGATGCATGAAAATCAATTAGAACTAAATGGGTGTATTTTTAATGAATAAATAAACTTATAGATCAACCAGTGCCTTATATGGAGTTAAATATGAATGAAGCAAATGAGTAGGGTAAACAAAATTATTTAATTCCTACTACCGAGTTTCCTATTAAGCATCCAATAAAACAGAGAGCATATAAAATATATAAATTCTTACACAACAAACACATGTACTAGTCACCAAGAAAGTAGTTGATAGATCTTTATGGCCCTAGGTTGTATAAGAAAAAAGTCCTTGACTGGTAGGAACACACCAAACACTCTCTAAGATCTCAAGGAAGTCAATATTCTTCAACATGTCCACATCGCATGGGATAGAATAAACCACGATCATGAATGTAAAGAAGTTCAACCAACACATGTACTCTATGCTAGCTCTCAATCACACACTCTCTAGAAGAAAATATGAAGCAATCGGAAAAATACAAAGCATTGATCTACCCCCTTCACTATGTGCATTGTTTTATAAAAATGAGAGAAGTGTAAGAATAGATAAAGATACAAATAAAGTGTCATTCCTCCCAAACTAATCCAAGGTAATATCTATATGAAGTGTTCCATCTCCGAGAGTAAAAATAACTCATGCATATAACAAATAAAACTCCATGAAAGCACCCTCACTCGAGAATATATATCTCCTATAAAGTACACCAAAAAAACACACCAATAACAACCTCATATAAAGTACACCCCTTCTCCAAGATATATTTTTTCTTTGAATTAAATATTCCTCCATCAAAATATGTCCAAATTGAATTTTACATCAAATTTTTTTTGCAAGAATACTAAAACATATCAAGGTAAAAGAGTGAAATCCTGAGGGAGGAAACTTCTAAGAATAAGACATCCTTGCTTATTGTTGTGCCTCTTTTGTCACCTTGGTGAGAAAATAAGAGGTGCTTGCAAGCTCAGTTGGGTCTGCTGAGCAGGACAGTTGTAGAGAAAAGAGTTAGAGAAAGAAAAACAAAAACTATGATTAAGAATTAAACTAATAGATGCAATAAAAATTAAAATCATGAGCATAGGGACATCGAAATCAAAATAACAAAAAGACCCATGTCACCAATGTTTGAGGTTGATCTATTGATGAAAACAAAGCACCAAGAAGAAACGAGACTATGAGTCCCTTCTTCCTCCAAGGGAAGGCTCTTGGACCCTCACTAGCTAGCTCTTCTTACAACAAAGAAAATGGAAAATGGTTATGAAAGAACTCTTTACAAATCCACTCAATGGTGAGATGGATTGTCCAATGTAATGGTGCCAATGTGCTTGTGTCAAGGACGGAGTCCTCAAAACAATATAGGCAGCATAACATTACTTTGAATTCCTTGAGAAAATGAGGTGCATTCATGGCTTTTTATAGCATTGCTTTGGGTTATTGTTTAACTGCTTTGTAGTGTGAAAAGAGTCCATTTAGGGCATTATTAGGTCTTTGACCAGCCCACCAGTCGGAGCCAGCCCATATTTGAGGGTCAAATCGTCTTGGGAGCTGAACCATAAGTGGTTGGGAGGCTGACCACTTCCATAAATGCGTCGTTTAGCAGTTGCGCGGATTTTTGGGCTAACATTCGCGCATCGTGTGCCTATACGCGATTTCTACGTTCCTGTTCCGCGCATTTGCGCGCGCGCCCAATGTCTGCAAAGCGCTCTTCAATTTTTCACTACTTTGTATAGTTTTTTGACCTTTTTGAATGCTGTGGTATTAATTCAGGTCCATGAATGACTTCATCACTATTTGACGATGATGAGTTCTTGTAACCATGTGCAGACAAAATTTCAGTGATAACAGATGCCCCCTGATGGATGAGGTTAGGAGAATACGTATAGCCGAAATCCATCAATGTTTCTTCTACTGAGAATGTTGTTGTAAGAGAGAGTAATAGTGTGATTGTCTAGAGTGATCCGTTGGAGGAAAAAAGGAACCGGTAGGACCCGACCTTCCATGAGGTGTGTAAAATAGAAAACTGTGTACAAATGAGGCGGGCATGCCCCATGCTCGTGTCAGGTAAATCTAAAAAACGATGACTGAAGCGTTGGTGTAGACAACTGCAGCGCCCTCAGGGGCGGTTGTGATAAAGGCAAAAGACAATTTTGCAAATGAACATACTCTGAACAGTAGGCAGTGATCGCAGTAAGAATTAGCAGCGATTATGTGGGCATTGATAGCCCAGCCAAGTTCAGAGGTCTTCGGAAAATGATAGAAATAACTGCAATAGTCGCAAAGTAAGACCCACAGTAACACAAGAAAGTGTTGGCGTCGAATGTTACAGGGATCAACGACAGCAGGGAGCAATGGTGTTTCACCCTGTGCCGTCCGAGATCTCTCATGGAGTGGAGAATGAGAATCAAGATACTATCGCCCTTCTAGAAAACTGTGTTGATGTCGACAAAAGGGGAACACGAATCCCAGAAGCAAAGGGCTTTGTGAAATCTACTAAGGTGAGGAAGTGGTAGAGGTACATGGACAAAGTCAAGAAGTGGGAAGACTCAATACTTCCCATGGTTGGAGGATGTATGAGATAAAAAGTGGCCCCAACCATGTAACGAGGTCGAGTGTCAGGGGGATGACAAGACCGGTGATAAGTTGTGCCAGAGGCGAGACAAGGTGAACAAATTCAGAGGGTAGAGGTAAGTGACCTGTGGGGTACTTTGAAGATATGGACGATACCAGCAAGGGTAGATGATAAGTAATGCTCCAACCAAGGGTGACATGGGTTGCGTTTGGCAAAAAGGAGGGAAGCAGGTCGCCAAAGGTGACGACAAAAAAGATAATGTAATGACTGGAAATAGAGGCATTTGTACAATAAATAATGAATATTTGGGGAGAAATGTACAAATACAGAAACGGGTGCCCCAGTGTGATATGGGTGGCCCACGTAGGGCATAATTTGCTTGGAAAACTGATGAAGGGTGGGGGCCCCATTGGTGAGTTTCTATATGAGGTAGGTGAAATGAAGGTAGGTTTGCAGATGGGCAAACTGATTGTGGAGAAAATGAAGGGTTCATGATACTATGGAGGTGCAGGTAAAAAATAGAACCGAGAATGGATAATCTGGGAGTCTGTGTGGGAAAGCTATCAAAATGAGGAGAAGGAGTATGTGGTTGATTCGTGACATGATGAAAGACTATCAGGACTCCCATCCCTAAAGGGTAATGAAGAACAACATGAGTGTCAAAAGTGTCAAAAGGTTCTATGAATGGGACAACTCATGTGGGTAAGAATGCTACCGGGTAACAGTATCGAAGATGCAAAATGGAGGTGTGGTTACTGCAGAGCCGGGAATGGGGATCCTAGAGGTAAACATCAGAGGGTGTGACTGGAAATGAAAGTGTGATATAGCAGGAAAGACTACATGCCAGTGCTAAGTATATACCTGAAGGGGTTGTGCCGATGTATGATGAGAAAGTACCTTCACACATGAAAACCAAATACCCAAAGTGAACAATATCTGATGAGAATCGAAGATATGAGCATGTATTTGATAAGTGTGACTATGTGCATGCATACCTGACCATGGTATGAAAAAAAGGCGCCCTAGGGGCTCAGGATGAAAAGCGACCCAGGGACTATTGTGATGTAGGTGACGGGATGTTGATCCCGTGGCTGAAGACGGATTGAAAAATGGACACCGTGGGCTCCCGGAATGGTGAATGGAAGTTTGGCAAAAGGCCTATATATAGTTGTAGGGCCCACATTGCCACCTCATTTGTACTTGTTGCAATAGTGACTGGATGAGTAGTTTTCAGAGGAGATTTGGATATTTGGGGAGGGCGAGGCATCCGATTGGTGATTAACAAGATTCAGGTTAGTGGTCTGATCATCCTGCATAAAAATAGGATTTCATTTTTTGGGCAGGGGCTGTACGGGGGGCCGTACAGAGACATTTAGGGGATATGGGCCTCACATGCGTGGGCGATCCAGTGATAGGCGCACATATGTGCGCTCCTGTCCAAAGGATATATGTGCATGGGGACGTGGTAGAGAGAATTTAAGGCACGCTCGAAGGGCATGCCTGTGAGTTGAACAGACGCGCACCTGAGCGCGCCTGTATGGTGAATAGGTGTGCGTGGGAGCGCGACTTTGAAAAAAACAGGTGCGGACGGATGCGCACCTATGTAGTTAATAGGCGCACATGTGTGCGCACCTATGTAGTGAACAGGCGTGCATGTGTGCCTGTTCACTACATAGGCGCGCACACATGTGCGCGCCTATGGGTAAAAAAACCGTGCTTAGGAGGCAAGGTTGAGGTGTATAAAAACGAGTCTTTTTAATGTTGTTGATGGTTGCTTGAGTTGATATAAGACTCTGTGTTTCCTGCAGGTGGATGGTGGTGACGATGCCAGTGGGGTGGCGAGAACAAGACTGGTCTCAGCTACGAGACGCTGTGGCCATTGAGGGGCCAGGTGTGCGTGCGACTTTGGTAGCCTGTGGGATGCTAAAGTTCTTTGAGTGTTCGTTGATATGGGCATAGGAGTATCTTTTACAGTTCCTGATCCAAATGTGGAGTCCGGAGCTACACTTCTTCCTCATGCAAGGAGAGCACATCCCCTTCACTCTGATGGAGGATGTATATTTTTTGACTGGGCTTCCCTTTCGGGAAACGCCCCTACCGGTGGAGCCAGTGTTGCCTAGGGGTACGCTGCTCAAGACTATTGGCCGAAGATATTGTTTGGGTCAGAACTTTATGTCCGGGATGGTTGTGAGCATTGCGGCTATAGATTCCCTGGTGCATCACTGTATAGAAGCAATGATTGTGTGAGTATATGAGTCATTGGCGACCCATCGGATCAGTGATGGCCATCTTCTGGTGCTGGAGAGAGTGTTGGCCGACGAGCGTTTCGCTTGGGGGATGATGCTGCATGTGAGGATGGTGGTGCAGTTGGACCACTATCGATCTACCGATAAAGGGGATTTTTCTTTCAGGTCCATCCTAGTGGCCTGGTTTCTAGAGAGGGTGTCGATGTTGTGCCTGAGGATTCTATTGGGGGCGCCTGGGGCGCGAGAGCCGCGGTTGAGGCGGTGGTCGACTGTTTTACTTCGCCATGGTGGTGGAAAAGGTGGCCACTTATTTTCTGCAGAGGCGGTGTAGGTATGGCAGCAAATGTCGCAGGTGATCTTACATTACCCCTATGCCGGGGTGGACTTCTGAGATGATCCGGACATGGTGCTACCTCCAGGGGAGGTTTTTGATCATCGAGGTATGTTTGGTGTTGGTGTGTATGTTTTTGCTTATTTTGTTTTTTGAGAGAGCAGTCCATATGTATATGATATAGATGCTGATACTATCTGTTGTTTGTTTTCATGTGCAGATGTGGCACCTCGCGGGCGCGAGGTGGAGTTACAGTGAGCACCGGAGAGACTGCCACGGGGAGAGAGACGTCGGCGGGATGAGGCTGCGGTGCGACTAGCTGAGCCTGAGAGGGCAGTGAAGAGGCGCCGGTTTGATAACCCTGGTGCTGGGCCATCACATTCTCCTCCAGCGATGGCTGTAGCTGATTATGAAGACATACGCCATCGTCTGGAGATGATATTACGGGAGGTGCATGAGGGCATATGGTCTCGCATCCAGGACGAGACTTTCTTGGAGCAGTGTGTGGGGGTGCCGCCACCGTGGCGGGACATAGTACGACAAGCAGCAGTGGCTGCTGCATTGACGACTGGACGACTGCCACTGGGGCAGGAGGGTCCGACAAGGGGTGGACCACCACCTCCTGGGGCAGGAGGTGGTGGGACGCCACCACCTGAGGGAGGAGTAGGTGGTGGTGCTCTAGAGGCACCGTGAGTGGTGCTCTGAGGGATTTGATGTAGATATATTTTTTGTATATAGGATGGTGAGCCCATTTTGTACCAAGGTGTTGTATTGGCCTGCAAATATGTGTATTTTTTGTATGTAAACATTCAGATGACACTGTAGACCTATATATATATATACATGGGTATACTTTTTTTGAGATCTATGTGGTGTTTACCTGTTTTTGGTTAATGGTTTGATGATGTCTATTCTATTTATATGCTGTGACAGGATTGTGATATGTTTATGTATGTGTAGAGGTAGCTTGATGTGATATATGCCAGTCTAACACAATATTAGCTAGGTTATCTGTGATTTGATTCAATTGTCTTGGAATATGTGTAAATGTAATGGAATCAAAATGTCGAGATAAAATCCTAACCTGCAGGTATTTGCGAAAGATGAAAGGATCACAGACGCGATACACATTGTTGAGCTGGAGAACGACTAGTTGAGAGTTGAGGAAGACGCTAAGGTGATGAATATGATGATGCTCGACGTCGGCCAAGAGGCTAATGACAACAGTGTATTCGTCTTGGTTGTTGGTTGCTGACCCCAAGCATATGCCGCTTGAATGGAGCATTTCATGTGAGGGGGTGTAGAGAGCCCAAGCAGCCGAAGCGAGATTTTGTGTCCAACGAATGGCGCCGTCGGTGTAACTGATGTGGTAGGCTGGTGGAGGAAGCATCTGTCAATAGCACAAATGATAGTTTAGACATGAGGGGAGGAGAAAAAAGATTAAAAATTCTAGAAAAGAAATAACCTAAAGTAGAATGACTACTTTTAAGCATAAAATTTCTTTAAGTATAAACCATTGACGGGTTCTTTGAGAGAGAGGCCTTCGGGGGAGGCCAATATATATGTGCCTTTGGTGAGGCAATGTTGGATAATGTATGGGCCATGCCAGAGTGATTCGAATTTCCTCTGGGCAAAGGTATCATGAGCGATATCGTAAGCCTGGACGAGGTCGCTTTCGCGGAACGATCGAAGGTTGACATGGCGATCAAAGGTAGTATTGGACCATTTTTTAGCTGCCTCGTTGTTCTGTAAGGAAGATCGACGATCTTCATCCAGAGACTCCAAGTTCAGCAAGCGTTTCTCCATTGGAGAAGTGTCAGGTAATAACTCAATTGCGATGCGTAAGGTGGGAATTTCGCACTCGATGGGAAGAGTTGCCTCAACCCCATAGACTAAATGAAATGGTGTGAAACCAGTAGCGGTCTTGACAGCCATTTGGTAAGCCCATAGCGCAGAAAATAACATATGATGCCAATTGGTTTTATGTTTATTAACCGTGCGCTGTAACATGGTCTTGAGGACTTTGTTAACTTCCTCGACCTGTCTGTTAGAATGAGGGTAATATGGTGAGGCAAACTTGTGAGAGAATCCTAACTGAGATGAGAGTTCGACGAAGATCTCATTCTCGAAGTGTTTCCCATGGTCGGAAATGAGTTGGAGGGGTAGTGCAAAGCGGGATATGACGTGGTTAAAGAAAAAACGCACTGCAGTGTCAGCGGTGTTGTTGAAAGTGGGCATAGCTTCGGCCCATTTGGTGAAGTAGTCAACGACGACAAGGATGTATTTGTGACCATTGCTGGAGGGGGGATTACAAGTCATGAAGTCGATGCCCCATTTACAAAAAGGGCCGACAGTAATGACAGGGTGAAGAAGAGCAGGGGGAGCGTGGGCTTTGTTGGCGTAGAGCTGACATTGCTCACATCGTTTCACGGCATGAATGAAATCATGAAACAAGGTAGGCCAAAAGTAACCGGCTTGGATAATATTTTGAGCAGTGGATATACCCGAAAAATGGCCCCCACATGCATCATTGTGGCAGTCATTTAAGACTCTATCATCCTCGTCAATAGTCAGGCAGCAACGAAGAATGGTGTCGACGCCCCGCCGGTATAGGATGTCTCTGATGAGAAGGTAGCGGGGGGGCTAATGGCGAATACGTCGACGATCATCTCGTGAAAGGTGGTTACCAAAATTTTGAGTTTGGAGGTAGATGAGGAGGTCATCGTACCAAGGATCTTCCAAAGTGATGTAAAAGAGATGTTCGTCGGGAAATTCGATGTTGACAGGGGCACTGGTGGTGTCAGAGGGGAGGGTCGTGACAAGTTCGGCGAGAACGAGGGCCTTCTTACTCTTAGGTGTGGAGAAATCAAGGTTGTATTCCTGAAGGATAACGATCCATCGAGCGAATTTTCCGTTAACTTTCCGACGGCTGAGAAAATACTGCATAGGGTTGGAATTTGTGACGACCTTTGTGGTACGAAGCAGAATGTAATGGCGCGGTTTCTAGACTGCGAGGACAACTGCAAGAGCAAGTTTCTCTTCGTGTTTATAATTCAAGGGTGGTCCTGAGAGGTTTTTACTAACGTAATAAATGACATGTTCATGATTGTCATCTCCAAGCTGGATGAGGACGCCGGCTACTGATACAGCTAATGTTGATACGTAGAGGATGTAGTCGCGATTATAGTCAGGTGCACTAATTAAAGGTGCATTTGAAAGTGTTTCTTTAAGATCGTCAAATCACTATTGGGCATGGTCATCCCAGTGAAATGGGATGTCGTGACGTAGTAAGCGAAGGAAACCGTGTGCGTGTATGGCGTAATCCGGGACAAAGCGTCTAAGAAAGTTAGCTTTTCCCTGAAGACTCTGAAGTTGCCGTAAATTCCGGGGAGGTGGAATTTTGGTGATAGCTTGGACTTTGAGGGGGTCCACGGTAATACCGCTTTGGGAAACAATAAAACCGAGGAGGTGCCTTGCGGTGACACAGAACACACACTTGAGAGGATTCAAGCAGATGTTGTTTTGACGACACCGTTGAAAGATGATTCGTAAATCATTGATATGCTGGGTGTGTTTCTTGGATCGAGCTGTGAGGTCATCCAAGTAGGCGAGGATGATATTAGCCAAATCGTGAAAGATGTATGTCATCACCCGCTGGAAAGTTGTACCGACATTCTTTAATCCGAAAGGCATGACACGATATGCAAAATTACCCCACGGGGTAGTGAATGCGGTTTTATACTGATGGGTTGGGTGGATTTGAATTTGGTTATAGCCAGAGAATCTGTCCATAAAGGAGAGAGCCTTGTGGATGGCGTAGTCGTCGATAATTTGATCGATGAAAGGTGTTGGGAAGTTGTCTTTGGGACATGCATGATTGAGATCGTGAAAGTCTATGCAAATGTGGATAGTGCCCTATTTTTTGTCAACGAGTATAGGGTTGGAAATCCATGAGGTATAAGCGATGGGGTAAATAAACCCGACAACACGTAATTTGTCAATTTCGGCTTTGATAGCCGCGGCTTTGGATGGTTTTAGCGGTCGTTTTTTTTGGCGAACTGGTGTGATGTCGAGCCAGGTGTAGATTCGACAATAGAGGGATCGAGGCCATGAATTTTTGTGTATGACCAGGCGAAAATATCCCTATATTCCTGGACGAGGGCTTTATATGCGGCGATTTCTTGAGGAGTGCAAGCAGCTCCAATGGTGATTTCTTCGACGATGCCATTTTTAATGGAAATGTCGATTTTAATGGTGGGGAAAATGTTGGCCATATTTCCTTCTTCAAAATCATCAGGGGCAGGAATGGGATTTTTGAACCAGTCGATAGGCACTAATGGGATAAAATCCTTGGTTTCGACCGTGTAAATGGGGTTTTGGTTAGGAGGCATGGGGGCCTCCTGTGGAGAGAAGAGTGCGCGATGGTGTAGCACATCCCAGGAAGAGTCTGGGTGGTTTAACTCTTTGAGTATTTCTTCGTCGCTTTGGAAGTGACGAGAATACAAGGGGTCGTGAGGAGTGATCTCAATGATAGTGTGGTTGCCCCCTGATGAAGAAGCAGGGGGAACAATGCTAGGAGATGGTGAGGGTTCACTCGACATAAACCATATATTGAAGTACTGAGGGG
>SNQJ01S0004288.1:63686-80460 GCA_010110895.2 Picea sitchensis
AATGAAGTAAAAGAACACAAGTAACACTAATGCTCTATAAATAAGGAAAATCTAACAATATATATATATATATATAAGCCAAGGGGTTAACTCAATCAATTGGTGTCGATGACTCAATGTTGCTAGGCATTTGGCTAGCTCAATGCTCTCAAGTGCCTAGTTTGAATTCCCCTAGGTGAGGTGCACTAGTCTACACCAACAGGTTTACTAGGGATGCCATCCATGAATGTGAAAAAGCATCCCTTGGGTTTCCCCATGATGTCTTCCATGGAAAATATATATATATAGTATGTCGGGTTGCAGTCTAGTGATTGAGATAGGGCATCGCCATGATAAAGACCCAACTCCAAACCCTTTGGGAATAGAGCTCCAATCAATGTTAAAGTTGGCCAAGTTTGATACCCCCACATCAATGTGGGTTTAATGCAACAATGAAGAGTTGAGGTTGAAAGCTCCCCATGGATCAAGAAAAAGTTGTTTACCCTTGCCAAATACACACACAATACTCTAACACATTATACAACATATTTTTATTACTAACTTTTATTAAACCACCACAATGTGATAATAGTTGTTTAATATTAAAAAAAATATACGTCACAAATCTTCCTCACAAAGAATATAATCTATTATATTAGTATCCATATACACACACAAGACCAACACATTATTAAACATATTTTTATTTTTAATTTTAACGAAATCGTCGCAATGCAACAATAGTTATTTATTGTGGCATCATTCTACATGAGGTATAATGATGAGAATGATATGTTATGATGAGATTGATCTGCGTGAGAATAAATAACCAATAACTTTAACATATTGTATATATCTAAGAAGATTCATATGGAATGATAATATGGGAAAATTAACATCTTAATATATGTCACATAATTTGTAAACCTATATAAACCATCATCACTTCGCTCCTTATAAACCTTTATAAACCTTCATCACTTCGCTCCTTTGGGTTTTCATAAATATTGAATAATCCATATGTTATGTCTCAAATGATGTAGATGATAATCGATGAAGGTTGTGTGTGTGTATCTTACACCAATCATGATTCCATCCTTGGAGTGGCAGGTTTGAATTAATTAGAATTAGGTCGATGCATTATATTTTGGTATCACAATCCCTATCACCATACCCTGCATATTGTTGCACCTCATATTGTGTGAGGTTTCACATTGTGATTTTCATCACAATGATGGGATTTGCAGCTAGTACTTTTAGAGTGTTATCCCCATTTTGTGGATAACTAAGGAGATTATGTCTCAAGGCCGTCAAGTTGCAAATATGGAGTTTTGAGAGACTACATGACCAGTAGTACCCTTTTGCACAAATGGAAAACCCACTCACCACCACAGATGGTCACAGGTTTGCAGATGGCATCCACCACACCAGCTGGCTTCTGGAAGCCAGTGGGCCTTGCTCCATGAGGTACAAGTCAGTATTATGGTGAGTAACATTTCAATATTTAAGCCATTTGATTATGTTGTATCTTAGATTGCTCTAGATTTCATGATATATGCTTGGACATTATGCATTTTGGCCTACTTCACCTTGGTGGTTGACATTGTGCCCTATTAAGTGGTTTTCCTTCGGGATGGGTTTGCTACTGGGAACTCCCTTAATGAGCCATCGTACTGTTTCTTACCATACTTACCACTTTCCATCATTGTTCCCCTCCATTTCCTTATCTCTTGGTATTTTAGGGTGTATTGACCCAAGAAGGGGTTGTCCCTCATTCTATGGGAAGAAGGGGTTGAAGGCCCAGAGGGGTTGATGTTGGGTAAAAGATAAAAGTCTTGTATAAACCTTCCAGATGCTTCGCCCATGGATCACCCAAGAAAGCAATGAAACGCTTATCTTTGAGTAAAGAGGACCCACAATATAATAAAGAATGCTTAAAAGGTTAGTTGAAGGATAGGAGGTCTCATCACGAGCAGACCTATCACGTCCATGAATATCTAGTGGTATGACATTACCATCATCTGGTCACCAAACCAGGGTAATGGCTCTCAATTGCATGGTTGAGAAAAAGGGGGTCTCATCATGAGCCAGCCTTCTCATTTCCACTAGGTGTTTGTGGGTGACATTGCCATCATTTGGTCACCACACCAGGGCAGTGACCTCCAATCTCTCCTTATGCTATATTGAAAGAAAACACAAAGAAAGAAAGATAAAGGGCAATTGATGGGCTTGGAAAAAGTGCATTGCGGACGAAGCTACCACACACCCTCTACAAAGGCACCCATGAATGAGACACTACGACCCCTTGTATGTCATGGGCCCTATGTCCATTGAGTCTTGACCCCAACCACTTCATCCACTTTACATGGCTTAGAGAGGGATCTCTTGGAAGCTCTCCTTGACCTAGGGAAAGATCTACCCAATAGGACACCTCCTCAACCCTCCCATATTCAAGCTTGACAAGTCACATAGTGTCTTTGAGCAATTAATTGTTTGATATGGTGATATTTGATGCACATGCTTAGATGGCTTATTTATTGATTGGATTTATTTATTGATATTTGATGCACAACATACAGATCGATGGTACGCTACAGATCGACACATGAGAAATCGAATCGGGTTGTCTGCTAAAGTATTGACAGTCAGTTGAGTAACATTGTTGTGTGTGGTGCGTTGAAGAAGTGACCAACGAGCTATAGATGTGAGTGACAGAGTGTGAGCGACAAGAGAAGGAGCGATCTACCGGCAAAATTGCACGGGCTAAGGCTGAGAAGGGGTCGTTGTAAAAGCACGCGAAGCTGCATGGAGAGTTCGCGGGGTGAGCGAACGACGAGAGCCAGGTCAAGAGTGGCGGCAGTGAGAGGGCCGCCAGTAGAGGCGGTGCAGATTGCTGGAGTTGACAGTCGTGTGAGAGGCATAGCCGACAATGAAAGAGACAGCAGAAAAAAGCTCGTGCAAGTGCGGAGAAAAACGGCGTTTGAGATCTACACGCGAGCTGAGACAAGTCGCAGCCACGTGAAAGCAGTCGTAATTTTTATGCAACCGCATGGGTAGATTTGGGCGCGTGCTAGAGGTTTCAGCAGCTAGTGTGAGGAGCAGCCACCGACAGCAGGGTCATGAAGAGACGACCCACAGACAGGCTGAAGCAGGCAATAGAAAAGAGTCGCGCGGGTCAGAGGGAGCACCACCAGCGACCAGGACAACGGACTGTAGGTCCAACTGCTAGAGGAAGCGCACAAGGAGCAGCAGATCCGCTACAGCAAAGACAGCCGCCAAGGGCGTCAACAAGGCCACACAGACAACCCAGTAGCTGTTGAGGGCCACAGATCCGCCCAATAGGGCATTTGGGCATCCCACAGAGGTCCGAGGAGCTCCCGAGCAATGAGAAGGTGCCCTATGCAATGGGCAGGTAGTCGAGTAGTGTCCAGAAAGGGCTCAGGCAGCCCAAAAAACAATCGAGCAGCACACAGAAAAGTTCAGGCAACAAACAAAGGCTTCAGGAAGCCCAAGGCAGTGTGGAGAAAAGTTCAAGCAACGGACAAAGAGCCCAGAAAGGTTGTGGGCAGCCTCGGAAAACTTCGAGTAGCAAGTCCAAGCAATGGATAGCAGAGTCCGGGCAAGGGGCAGCGAGTCTCGAGCAGGAATCCAGGCAGCCAGTGAAAGTCTCCAAAGACAGGTATGAGCGAGATGAAAGGGATAACTTTTTGTTCAGAGGGAGCAACCAATCAATTTGATTGGACAGCAACCATGGTAGCGAAGACAGAGCGACCTTCAGGTGGTAGAAGTACATTCCTTGCTAAGAGGGAGTCTTGATGCTTTTAGTAGCATCGGACAAGTACTTCCACGTCGGTTTGTGTCAACACGTGGGAGTCGTCATTATTAACTCTCAAAACCTTAGGATTCATTTTATTAAATGATTAATAAAGTGAATGTACTTTTGTAATTAATGTGAGTTTAATTTAATTAAATGCCCAAGTATTTGGCATTAGTAATTAAATTAAGTCCTAGCTATTAGATCTAAAGTGAACGTGATATTAGATCTCAGTCGTAGATCACTTTAGGAGATCTAGGGTTTTGGACTTAAGGTAAACTCAAGGCTATAAAAGACAGCCTATGTGAGAGGAGGAGACACAGTGATGGTACACAAAGTGTGTGAGCTCTTAGGTGTGCAGGGACTGGGGCCGAGGAAAGGGTGCAAGGGGTAGCAAGAGAAATAGCATCTAGGTGGGCTAGGCTATTTGTTGCAGCATTTGTATTTCCTTAGAAGGGCCATTATCCCAGTACGAGAGCCCTAATTTTATTTAATAAAATCATCACAGATCCGGTTTTCCCACGAGGGTTTTTCTAGGGGTTATTTACCCAGAAATATCTCGTGCAAATGTGTTTGGTTTCCGATTTTGCTTCCACTGAATTTTAATGGCTAAGTAACCTAGTTGTGTTTTAATTGAATAAATGTGTTTTATTCGGAAATAAATTGTCGAGTGCTAGGTTTACAGATTTCAACAAGAAAGACTTTAGAAGAAAAGAAAACTTTTGAGGAGGAAAGATGATTTTTGCAAACTAAAACAACTTTTTGAGGAAAGAAATTGTTCTATCTTTTGGAAGGAAAGCACTTTACTTGGAAGTTTCTATGCCTTTTGGAAAGTACTTAGCTTTCCTTGGATGCATTTATACTTAGCAAAAGGAGGACACACTATTTGGAGGACATTTATTACCTTTTTCTTCTTTTTCTTGCCTCCATTCCTTCTAGCCTATGCACCCTACTTGGAGGAGATATTTTATGCAGGTATTTGTTAGTTTTTGGTTTCTTCAAAAGTGTTTTCACCCTTGCTAGCAGAGTGCTTCATTGGATGTGAAGGGTGTTTTGTTCTCCTAGCTTGTTATGAACATAAATATACATATAAAATAAATATTAATAACATAATAATTAATTAATAAATAATAATTATTAATAATGAAATGACATGATTATTGGTTAAGGGCACCCCTGCGTGGGTATATAAACGAGCCCTCATTCTCATTCGTAATCATCTTACTATTCATTCTTATATATATATATATATATATATATATATATATATATATATATGTGTGTGTTCGTATGGATTCGATTACTATATTCCAGATATTTTGGATTATTTGTGCGTGACGAACTTTGTTCGTCTCATAGCCACTCTTTTTGTTTGTTTAACACTTGGAGAACTCGTATTGGATGAACGCATTGACTTGGGGTTAGTGTCAGGGAAAGGGCACTTGTCTTGTGGAGGTTATTGGACATGTGGGGCTTCTTCTTAGCTTAAGCGCACTACCTAGGCACTTGGCACATGTGCACACTCGCAGAAAGAGGCCAAGCCCTTGAGGCATTGTAACAACTTGACACGCAATTTGAGAAGGATCACTTTCATAAGGATACCTTTTCTTGGAGGGTGCACCACCTTGGGGTTGAGATGACCCTTGTGTTGACAACGGACACATGGGCACTTTAGTTAGAGAAGTTAATCCAGATTGGATCATTATATTGTTTTCCATCTATCTCGAGCCTTTCAAAGTGGAAAAATTGGAGGAATAAGCTAGCAGGGCCATTTTAGTGGCAGGTCCCAGTTTGGAAAATTGGGGTCTAGAACCTTCCGGGGCCATTTTGAGGCATCAAATGACATTTTTTGGAGTTAAAACTTTCCCAACTCAAGTCGTACTCCATGACGCTATTCTACACATCGAGACCTTTCTTACGGTGCACAAATCGTGTCAATCAAAGTTTGTATGCAAAAGTTATGCCTCCCGCAAGTTGACCTATCGTGTTGACCACCATGGTATAGGAGGATGCCACGTCAACCCCCATTACTCATGCATATGGGGCTAGCCACGTGAGGTATTTCGAGAAGATTCTAGAAGGTTCAAAACCCTACCACAATTGAGGGTTGAGGAAGTCAAAAAACTATCCCTAGATGGTTATCGAGCTATGTTAAAAATCGAGCTACTAGGACGAGAAGGGGGTTCCATTCTTTTGCATTGCATCATGTTCCACAGCTGAGCAAAACATCTGAGAGTGGTATTCTGTGAGCATAACAGAGGAGAGATTTTGTAGCAACCATATAGGCCACAGGTCAAAGGCAACTCCACAGAGAGTGTCTCTTTCTTTGTATTTTCATCATTTCTTTACCAAAGAAAAGAGAGCAGAGCAACCTCACCTTCTAGCTGGGTTTTCTCCCGTATTGGTTTTCCCAGGTCATATCTTATGTTTATTTGTGCATGGTGTGAATGTGTTTTACTGTTCTCTATTTTTCTGCATTTTATTTATTTTATCAGTAACTATATATTCTGGAGATCTAAAGGAAATTAACCTTAATAGTAAAGATTTCAGTGTTTTATGAGATCTGTTGTGACGAACTGTTCCAGTGGAATACCCACGGCAGTTTACAGATCAGAAGCACTCCATTTGGAGCCTTTGCTTTGTTGACTTCTCCTAGATTGCTTGTGGACTTAATCTAAGTTTATTGTTGTCCTCCCTCACCTTAGTCTATAAAAGGGAAGAGACCACCTTGCTTAGTGAAAGACTCAAAGCCATTAGAGATTGATAGTTAGTGTGATGCTAGATATTCGAAAATCTTGTAGCAAGAACTTTTGTAATCTCCTTGAGTAGCTTGTGGGATGCAAGCGGGAAATCTTGGCGTAAATCAATGGGTGTGATACTGGCTTATTTTGGAGCTCCAATGGTTAGCTTGTAGAGCTTGGTGGGACGCCTTGCTTGACTAACATATCACTGGTCAGGATTTGATGAGATTGACATGTGATGCCCTAACTAGGCCTTGGGAAGCATCATGGAGTCCTTGCTTTGCATGAGCTGAAAAGAATTGTATATGCCAGCAATTGATAAGCTGAGGTATTGTATTGTAATCTTCTTTCTTGTATATATGAAGTGAATAGATTGCTATACCAAATAATTGTTGCAGATCTAACTTTTACTCTTGTATATGGCTGAGTTTTTGCACTGAATTACTGAGCAGCCCAGGGCTGATTGCTTTGCTGATTTAGCAAGTCTTTTTCTAATTTTCAGATCTGGTATATTGTTGTTGTGTTATTGTTGTAAGTTAATATATATTATAGATTCCAGATCTGCGTCGTTGATTAGATCCAGCCCTTAAGGCTACTGAATAGATCTAGTGGTGAAGTATTTACAGTGTCTATACTTTGAGATTGCCTAGAAGTGAAGTTTTGTAGCAGATCTTAAGTTTCTTACAGATGTTCCAAGGAAATCAGATTCAGCACTAGGGATGATTTCTATATGATGCAGATCCATGCCTATTGTGAGGTAGAAATTTCAGATCCCGAAATTTTTACACAATTAATGACTATTTTAGAGATAGTTCCTCCACAATTGGCAGAGACTAATGCATATGGAGATGTTTGTCTTGGATTCCTCTTGTTTTCTCCCATTCTATTTGCAGCAAAAGCAAGATGTTTTCCTTGGGACAATTGGAGCTCTTTTCTCATTCTATTCTAAGGAACTATTCTTTTTAAACTCCCTTGCTCATTCTATAAGAGTTGGAGAATATCACTATGTTAGTGGATCATTAATATCTTGAGTCCCCACCTTCATTTGTTTTCTATCCTTTCAAGTGACTGTGAAAGAGGATACCAGTTAGTGAGAGTAAGAGGTCCTTTTATCCTGTCAATGAGATCCGATCCCTAGACTTAGTGAAAGAGTGTGCTTTGGAAGCGACTCAGGTCCCTTGGAGTAATTTGAGATTGAAACCAGTACCCCTGAACACTGCATACAGATTGTATTAAGTTTTGGCAGCTACATCTCTCTTTTTGTTGTGTTCAATTGCTACATCTCTTAGTTAGTTAACCTTCGGAATCACTCCCACTTAGCTAATTTTCTTCTCTATTCAACCTCATAGCCCAATGAATTCAAGGATACTGGTCATATAGTTGAAAATTCTATGTTTTTAGGTCACTGTTTTGAGTTTTTATCAGCAGATCAGCAACAGTAGTTCGCTAATTTGAGCTGTTTAAAGGCAGATTTTCATGCAAACCAAGGAAAAATTATATATCTAAGTTTAAGCATGTTATGTACTTTCTTTTTGGAACCAATTTAAGCAGATTTTGAGTCTGGTTTTTGACAGAACCACGAGAGACTTACGCAGAAATGCAGTTGTTTTTGTTAGCAGAAGTTAAATTTTATGTTCAGATCACCTAGGGATTCCCCCCCTAAGGGTAGCAAGTACTAGCCCGAAGTGCAAAGGGTGTTATCCCCGAGGTTGTCCCCTATCTCTCACAGAGGGGCCAAATGCCAGGGCATAGTGCACAAGATGCACCTTCCTACGCCACTCTATGCCTTCAATCCAGTTCTCAAGCCAGTGGGGAGTACCATCAATATTTCCTGAGGGAAGAGCCCTTGTCTGTCACCTAAGGACAACCTATTTAAACATATGAAGCTCAGACTGGATTTATAACAGAGCAAAATGGTGCATGGTGTCAATCTCTGCTATTGATTTAGAACAGGAATAGGATGTTGAATTTTATTTTTGACATAATCCAAAAAGGGCCAACCAGCAAGGCGGTTTAATAGGATTCGACCATAGGAATGATCTTTTGAACCAAGTGCACCATAATCTAGTTCGACTTGGCAAATAACTCAAAAAAGAACAAATATTAGTAGAGGAGGCAGAACTATTTTCCTAGCACATATTTATCAGACAAAAAACCAATGGGAAAGACAAGCATAGATCCATTAGCTTATTCAACATTATATAAGACAGAAAATGAAGAGAAAAAACCATCATAACTTGCTTGAATTTATCACTGACTAATGGCAACAACCTCAGGCCTGATTTCACAATAAACCCAACAGTTTATTTATCAAACAGTAGTTCCAATGTTGGGGACTATAGAATCTCAGATCTGAAACAGCCATTCTATTTAGACAAAATTTTGCACCATGGGTTGGGATTACAAAATCACTATCCTGGGCCTTCTTGCTTCCCTCTACAGAGATTGTTACCCAAAAAATGACTACAGTGAGAATGAGAATGAAAAAGATGAGAAGTGGAAGGAGGCGAATGCTACTTGCTACTGCAAAACATGATGCTCTAGGCAAATCTTCAATTTATGATGGCCTCTACCTCTATTTCGCCCCCTTGAGCAACTGAAAATTAACTCTTGAATGAAAAAACATCGCTTGTAGAAGAGAGAGCTCTCTTATTTATACATCGTTGAGGTAAAAATTCGCCCAATATTCGGTTAGGTAAGCATCTTTGGGGCATCCAACGAGAAACCTTTCAATTTGTTATCGGTTGCTAACCAAACTCTTTGTTAACTTGCGCTTTGGGCCACCAGTCTCCCTTAATCCCATGAAAATAGAGCCATGCGTACAATTTCCAACTTCAAACGGTGATGCTGCCAACATGGAGATTCCTTTCCAGGTGTCTTCTCTTCGTAGGGCCACCTTCTTCTTTGGAGTACGAACCTTCATTTTCCTTTAAATTTGAATCCTGATTCCTCAAATGGGGCCACCTTCTTCTTTGGAGTACGAACCTTCATTTTTCTTTAAATTTGAATGTGTTCGAACACATTCAAACTTAGGTGGCAAAGGGCCCAATTTAAGGAATCAGGCACAATCTTTGAAATCGGGCGAAGGCAATAGTTTGAACAGAAGATAAAGGGCCCAATTTTAGAAATTGGGCTTGATCTTGAAATGGGGTCGAGGCAACACTTCGAACAGGTGAAAAAAGACCCAAATGAAGAACCGGGCCTAATCTTGTAATTAGGCCAAGGCAACACCTCAAACAAGTGAGGAGGGGCCCAATTGAGGAATCGGGCTCGGTCTTGAAATCAGGCCAAGGAAACACTCAAACAAGTTAGAAGGGACTTGATTGAGGAATCGGGCCTGGTATTGAAATTGAGCAAAGGAAACACTTCGAACAGGTGAGGAGGGGCTTGATTCCTCAATCGGGCATGTTATTGCACAAGTTGTAGGTTGGGCAAAGCTCGACCCAACCAAGGAAAAGTGCTATAACTATGGGAATCCTACACCCAATGTCACCTCAATGTAGGTCCTGCACTTCAAGGGTGACTAGGTCACTCTAGGGAGGTGATCTCAGTGACCCTAGGGAGATTGAGATGGAGATAGAAGGAAGTGGAAATGGAGCCCGTATAGGTCAAGTCTAAATGGAAAGAAGGGTAGGGAGAGATGCCTTGTAAGTCAAGTAAAGGGTGCCCCACAAGTATAGTGTTTTTTCGGATGATTGTACCTACCCAAGAGACAAGAAAACACACCTTGCAACAGTATATGTTAGTTGGATCAGAAAGTTAAGCTTGTTATCCCTAATTTGCAGCAATAGATGACAATATATATCAGCAAGAAAAAGACACTATAAGTTGCTCAATATGTGCTCAAGATCAAGTAGAAAATGCAAGAGAAAGACTGGCAATTTACTAGCTAAACTCAAGATGAAGAACCAATACTCTTAGCACAAAGATAAGGCTGTTATAAACACTTGTCTGCAGCAAATTATATCAGCCTTATGGCTGTAACATTCAATGTATTACAACGAGAAAATCAGCCATAGAATCCCCTCAATATTTGCCAAAAAGTGCGCTAGGACAAGGAGAGTACAAGTGCAAACTTTGAGCGAAAACCAATGGTTGATAAGAGAGTTATTAAAGCAAGTATGTTAGGGTTTCTGTGGCCATAATGGCTGAAGATGCAAATTTGTAACAGCAGCAATAAGTAGCCCTTAGATGAGGACGCCTTAGTGGCTGTGAGGTGCCCAAGGGACAAGGAAGACAATCCACTTTTGCAAGAAGTAAAAAGACCGATATTCACGTTTCCCAATGCAATAATTTATTTCTCCAATGCAACAAATTAATGACTAGTGCCTTTACTATTGGGTTAATGGAGTCACAAGGAGCTTAGAGAAGCTAACTCCTTGGGGGTGTAAGCCCTTTTACTTCCCAAGGCAAGTTTCTCTAAGGTAGGGTTTAAGCTAAGAGGGTGTATGCCCTTATACTTCTCTTAGCAAACTCTTGTCAATGAATGAGATGAAGCAAAAATGGTGAAGACTATGGTGAGGGTATATGCCTTTATACTTCCCACCTAGCTCCTAGCATAAAACAACTTGACTTGAAATAAATGATAGCAAGAGTAAAAACCATACCAATATCAAGAGAAATGCTAAGACAATTCACCACAAGAGCTAGAAAACATCATCCAAAGCTAGCGCTAGGCCTTCTTCCATCAACCATTCATAAAATCAACCATACACAAGTGCACAAGAGCTAAAATATACACAAGTGCACAAGAGCTAAATAGGCCAAGGAGGCCGAAAATTTCAGACCAAAACCTCTTGTGGGAGGAAAATTATGATTTTGAAATGAGATCTCATGATCTCTATTTATACAAAAATTAGCTTAACATAGCTTATTCCTGCTTGTCCACAAAATACGGAGTAAAACACAAGATTAGGGGTCAACAACCCTAATCTTGCCCCCTTAACACAATAATATTAAACAATTCACTTAAAATTTCACCTTTTGCACAAATTAAACACTAATCTAGGATGATGTCACCCCTTTAGGGGACGTTTTTCCACTTTGAGAAGGTCGTTGGTGTTGGAGAAGCATGGAAGGGCCTCCCAAGGCCATGTGTCAAGCATCTAAGTGATCTCATCATGGTGAAAACTCTCTTCTCCTCAAAACATCCAAGTGCAAGTGAGTGGCACCTCACCACCAAGCCCTAGCCCCCATAGTCCTGACGTCATGCTAAAAATGGGATGTTTTGCCCCTCCTGGGCAAAACATTTGGCAAGCAATGGGTGGGCTAGGTCGTCCAAGACATCATCAAGGCCATCCAAGTCATATCTCTCTCGTCTGGCATGCAATCCCCTGGCATCCAACCTGTGGGCTTGTAGCCCCATGGAAGCCCAAGCTAGGCTTGTTCTCCCAAAACTGTCCACCAGCTAGGTCCTGCAAAGACAAATGAACACACCCTCCAAGGATCTGAAGTCATAACATCATGATAAGTGGATCCAATCAATAAATAAGCCATCTAAGCATGTGCATCAAAGATTACTATATCAAATAATTAACAGTTGAAAGACACTATGCGACTTGTCAAGCTTAAGTATGGGAGGGTTGACGAGGTGTCCTATTGGGTAGATCTTGCCCTAGGTCAAGGAGAGCCTCCAAGAGGTCCCTCTCTAAGCCATGTAAGGTGTATGAGGTGGATGGGGTCAAGATTCAATGGGCATAGGGATCATGACATACTACGGATCGTAGTGTCTCATTCATGGGTGCCTTTGTAGAGGGTGTGTGGTACCTTCGTCCCCAATGCACTTTTTCCAAGCCCATCATTTTCCTTTTATCTTTTTTTCTTTATATTTTCTTTAGCACAAGGAAAGGTTGAAGGTCATTGCCCTGGCGTGGTGACCAGATGGTAGCAATGTCACCCACAAATGCCTAATGGAAATGAGAAGGTTGGCTCGTGATGAGACCCCCTTTCTCTCAACCATGCAACTGAGAGCCACTGCCCTGGTTTGGTGACCATATAATGACAATGTCATACCACTAGATATCCATGGACGTGATAGGTTGGCTCGTGATGAGACCTCATATCCTTCAATCTACCTTTCAGGCATTTCTTTGTTATATTATGGGTCCCCTTTCATTCAAAGATAAGTGTTTTATTGCTTTCTTGGGTGATCCCTGGGCGAAGCATCTGGAAGGTTCATATATGGATTTTATCTTTTACCCAACACCAACCCCTCTGGGCCTTTAGCCCCTTCTTCCCATAGAATGAGGGACAACCCCTTCTTGGGTCAATACACCCTAAAATCCCGAGAGACAAGGAAACGGAGGGGAATAATGATGGAAAATGGTAAGTATGGCCGGGAACGGTACGATGGTTGATTAAGGGATTTCCCAATAGCAAACCCATTCCCAAAGAAGACCACTTACTAGGGCACAATGTCAACCACCAAGGTGAAGCAGGGCAAAAGGCATAATGTCCAAGCACATATCATGAAATCTAGAGCAATCCAAGATACAACATAATCAAATGGCTTAGGTATTGAAATGATGCTCACCATAATACTGACTTGTACCTCATGGAGCAAGGCCCACTGCCTTTCGAAAGCCAACTGGTGTGGTGGATGCCATTTGTAAACTTGTGACCTTCTGTGGTGGTGAGTGGGTTTTCCATCTATGTAAAGCGTACTGCTGGTCATGTAGTCTCTCAGCACTCCATATCTGCAACCTGAGGGCCTCCAAACATCATCTCCTTAGTTATCCACAAAATGGGGATAACAGGGCCTAATCTAGAAATCAGGCCAAGGAAACAGTTCGAACGAAGGAAGAAAAGGCAATGGTTTCTAGCATTCACGAAGGGTTCAAAAGGATAAAAGGTTAAGGGAATTTTGGCTAAGTGTGAATGAACCCTTGAGTATGTGAAAATTATGAAGGCAAATTTGGTTTCGAATATAATTAAACATGTAAGTTCTTTGGGCTCAACATGGTGATAGCAAAGGGAACGTACAGAGGTGACCGTGTAAATTCCCCAATTAAAACTCTCAAAGATGTCTTGCTATCATACAACAATATATTTACAAAAATCACATTCAATGCTTGGTTGCTAATCTTATCATGAAATTGAACAATATTGAAGAATCATTTTACTTTACAACTTATATTTCCTGGAGTAACATTAGCTTTTCTTATTCTTTAATCCATATTTTATTCAATATATTCTTCCTGGACAATACCAATTTGTAACCCTTACTATAAATAGAAATATTCTGAACTACAGTCATAAATAACCAATACTAATATAAGAAATAAACTAACCATGTATAGAGAATACGCTCCAGGGATGCTTGTATGCCTGTTTGCTGAAAGAAAGTAACATCCGGCACGGTCCTTGGACAATCCACTGCAATCTGTACTTGAAAACAAAGAAGAAGTCCTCAGCTGGAACATGTAACTTGAATTGTCTTTCATATGAGAAATTCAGTGGCAGTGCAAAGATTTATGAAATAAAGCAAACTCTTAAGATAACCTGCCGCAGCATATTTATCTCATCTTCAGTGCGGTCGGCATCTGGTATATCATAGTACTGAGAAACACAGTCAACATACTCTTGCCGCTTCCTCATAAGCACCCCTTCTCTTCTATCTGAATTAGGAGGTGCATATCCCTATAAGGCACAATAAATCCATTCATCAAATTTTGGCAGAGTATGTGCCTAGCCCAATGTGCATAATACAGTACAATAAAACCAATATGAGAAAAGCAAATGAAGCTTCAAACTTTCTAATTTGGCAAACCTTGAAACAGGTTGAAGGCTCATAAGAGAATCCATTCACCACATAAATGCCATTAAAACAATTTCCTTATTTCCTCTTAAGATTCATATTCCTTTCTCTCAAGAGAGTAACTTTTTCTTGCAAAATCATGCCTGATCACTGCTAAAAATTGTCTAGCAATATAAGAACCTAATAACTATTAATTTTTAAACTACTAGTCAATTTCTTGCAATGTGAAAGTTATATTAAAATTTAAACTACAGGTGATATATAATTAATTTATGCTTTCAATGGACTACTAAATATATAAGAATATCATTACTTCAATTTCGATGCATCACACACACATTATTTCCATAAAGATGGAAGTCCAATAAAATTCATTTGCAATATGTGTTATTAAGTTAAAGAAAGTTTGGGACAAAAATTTATGGGTGGACATGAATTGAGAAAAAAGCAGACTTTAATAGCAAGAAGCAAACCAAGACAATCCAACAAGGCTAACCCATATAAGGTGAGGCCTGTAACAAAGATCAAGCCCATTGCCAAAATCTTGAGGTGTGAAGCATCGAGGACTGGTTCATCCTCTTCCACCTCCATTTCTGATGCATCTGTAGGGGCTTCCTCTTCCCCTTCTCATACTACAGTTACTTCTGATGATGTGTACACCTATATCATTTTGTATCTAGAACTATGTTTTTTCTTTTGATTACTTCTCCCATTCAGTAGTTTGGCTTCTTTTGTTGCTTTGACTGGTTCATGCTCTTCCTTCAGTAATTCCACCTCCATTTCTGTTGCGCTTGTAGGGGCTTCCTCTTCCCCTTCTCATACTACAGTTACTGTTAGCTTTTTAGCTCGAGAGGTACTCCGCATATTTTGTAATGCGGATGTAACCTCATATTTACACTACCAGGCACTAACTTTGTAATGGGTTTTTATAAAGTTGTTAGAAAGTGGTTCTTTTATTAAAGTGACTTTTTAATAAAGTGTACCTTCTAATTTTAAAGTGACTTTATTTCATAAAGTACACTTATGTAATAAAGTGAAATTACTTTAATATTTTAAGTGATTCATTTTGGAGGGAATGGATCATGACCCTTGATCTTGAAAAAGGCAAGATCTAATTTTAGCATTTGGATTTAGGGTTGGGGAAGGTGAAAAGACACTTTGGAGGGAAAATGTCATTTTCAGATTTATAAAAGAATGCATTGAGTAGTGTGCAAAACATTAAGAGGAAGAGATTGAGAGAAATTTCGAGTAGGCTTGAGAGAGGAAATTTAGGGCATCATTGTGGGCACATTTCCCAAGAAAAAATGGGCACATTTCCCAAGAAAAAATGGGCACAAATCCCAAGAAAGATATCTGTTTCATTGTTGGGTTGTTTTTCTGCTGTGGGAGGCCATATTGTATGGATCCATACAGTCCTTACAGAAAATGAAAGTGGGCACGCAAATTGAGGCAGTCTTTGGCATGATTTTCGAGGCAGATTCAAAACTTTTGTTTGTTGTTTCTGGGCCATACAGAACAGTCCGTACAGCTGACTGCTGGCACAGATTTCAAGGTACAGAACAGGCCATACAGCAATACGGATTTGGCACGGATTACGAGGCAGATTTTGGGACTGTTTTAGTGTGCTGTAAGTGGACTTTTCTTGGCTGGAAATTGTGATTTTGCTGCTGTTATTTACTTTCCTGAAGCTGAATAATAAGATCTCTCTCTCGTTGAGTTTCCCCACATTGGGGTTTTCCTTGACATTTGCCTAAATTTCTGAGTTTTATGGGTTGTTGTCCATTGTGTTTATTTCCGCTGCATATTTGCTTAGCAATGTGTATTTCTGCTTCTGGTAATTTCTGAATATGGGTTTGGGACATTTTGGAAGTTCATGAAAGACAGTTATCTCTAGGTTGCTAAGTGTTTGACAGAAATTTTAGCTTGCTGAATTTTGTCATTAAAATCTACAGTTACTTCTGATTTGTGTACACCTATATCATGTTGTATCTAGAACTATGTTTTTGCTTTTGATTACTTCTCTCATTCAGTAGTTTGGCTTCTTTTGTTGCTTTACCTTTTAGCTTACAGGTGTTGCTTTGGCACTCCTACTATTTGTGACTACTTTGGCACTCCTACTATTTGTGACTACTGGATTGTAATTTTGAGTCCTATTAGCCTACATGTTTTGGTCATTCATGAACATTAATAAAATAATTTATCTTCAATATGTTATGCAAGTGCATGTTCCTCTTCTTTAAGTGTGTTTCATCCATGGGACCATAATAAGCATGAACAATTGACAAAATGGTTCTAACTTCTGATACAAGATAATATACATTTCAAAATATTACTCAATTAAAATCAGTGTTCCACGGGGACGCGTCCCCCAGGGTGGGGGACGCAGGGGACGCGTTCCCCACGTCCCCGGGACGGGGGGACTCCAGGGGGGACGTTTCCCCACGTCCCCTTTTTGGGGGGACGCGGGGGGACGCGGGGGGACGC
>SNQJ01S0004288.1:96393-111788 GCA_010110895.2 Picea sitchensis
ACTTGGAAGTTGGACCTGAAAAACTTGGAAAAACTTGGAAATATCAGCAACATGAAAATTTGGAAAAAAAAAAAAAACAGAAATATTTTCAACACTGATTTGGACTAGTTTCAACATCAGGTATTTCATCAAACAGGTTTAACTTTTCATTTGAAGTCTGACCCTAGCTTTCCTTCAAGTCATATGCTATTTTGAAACTTGGGCTAAAGTCTTTTAGTTTGAGGGTGCATTTTTTTTCCTTTGGGATCATAGTCATTTAGTTTTCATCAGTAATAGTAATTTTATTTAGTAAAAAACACCAAAAAATGTCATTTGAGTCATGTTTTGGTCTTCCAGGTTATAAGGGCTTCTACGAGTTAACAAAAAAAGGAGATTTAACTTTCAGTCTTTCAAGTCCATCCTGCAAGTCTTTCATTTTGTCAAAGTCCTCAGTGTCACATTCATTCAAAGTAATTTTTCATTTCAATCCATTTTCTGTCAATATTAATCATTCTCTTTACTAGGAGCCCAAGTCTATTGGAATGGAGTGTCATAAATATTTTAGGAATCATGTCCACTGTATCAACTAGATTTAGAGGACAAGTCTACTGGTATCATTAAAGTCTAAGATACCACAGCTTCTTGACATTGAGGTCATGAGGTTCTACAAAACCCAGAATCCCACCAGTGTTCAAATCAAGTCCAACTCTTGGTTAAAGAGCTTCGAGACCAATGGCAGCAGCAAAGGAGTTCTAGGTCAAAATGATGCACAAGATGATGGCTATGTGCTAACACATATTGCTTCAAAAGAAATAGGTTTAAAATAAAGAGCATCCAACTCAGCCAACTCCCTTGACATTTTCTGTATTTCCAAAAGCAGTGATATCTACTAGCTTCATGAGCATCAACCCTCTGGAAACCTCTTCCAGATGACATTGTTCATCACCATGCTCTAGCAACTTCTATCTGAACCGACTATACTCTAGAGACTCGCAACATTCAACCATACCCACTGTAGGCCGCCATACAGACTGTACGAGTGAGGCTGAAGACACTGCAGGCCCAGCATTTATCCAAGTCGATTTTTGTGGTGAATGTGAAGTTGCCAGGTTTGGCACTGCTGAAATAATTTTCTGATTTGCTGAGCTGAAAATAATAAAACCCTCATTTGCTAGTTTTTCCCAGAGTTGGGATTTCCAGGGTGCTATCGCACAATTTGTACTTGCCCAAAGCCCAAGGCAAGTGAGACAAGATTGGTGTAACAATGGGATGACCAATCACTGTCACCTCAATAGGAAATCCCTTTCTTTTAGGAGTAGGAAAGAAACTACCACAAGGGAGGCGTCCCCAGTGACCTAAAGGGCTGGTGAACTAAGACAAGGGTAAAAATACCCCCGTCTCACAGGTCACTCAAGTCAAAGGATATCACAAGGTTTAAGTCAAGGGGATGAAGCAAATGTAAAGATGAAGTGTACCTGTGCTGAACAAGACAACAAGCAAACATATGGCAGTTTCAAGTACAAAATGATATTATTGCTTCAACAAGACAATAAATCAGTGATATAAATGCTAGCTGATATGTATATGCAGCAATCAATAAGTTTATGACAGCAATAATAAGTATATGAAAGCTACAATATATGCTTCAGAAAATGCTCTTTAAAGACAATGAAATATAGCACTTAGCACTTAGAATGATAATATTATGTCATGAACAAAATCTGAAGTGTTTATTTAGCAATAACATTCAAATATGCAGAAAATTTGCTGCTTTAAGATGGCAGTAGCACACACTTATAACACAGGGTATCTCTGGTGTTCATATTTTCTATGATTGGTTTCTGATTTATTCCACTGTGCATTGCAAGTTATTTACTCAGTAATATTTCTGTTTCATAGTTCAGAACCAAATCTGGGTATCGTTGTTTTGTTTCTGGGTATAAAAATTATTGGATGCAGAAATTAGTTTGCTGAGTTTAAGAGAAAATAACATAGTATCAGAGCTTTGCTTCTGAGAAGGAAGCCAAGGGTTCACACAGAAGTTTACAGCCAGCTTTATTTTCATATTTAGGAGGTTGTGACAGAAGGGTTTTGCAGAAATATCTAATTCAGATATCAGATTTGAGGACAGGTTAGATGGGGCATCTAACTTTGGCATTTGAAAGGAGCGTATATTGTTGTCATTGGAGTATGGGCTCAAGGAATTTGCAGATAAAACTATTGTTGTTCCAGCTAATGCACAACAAGCAGAAGCTCAAAAAAGAATGATGTCAAGGCAAGGCGTATCATTCTAGATGGGGTCAAGGACCACATAGTCCCTCACCTTTCAGGATTGGATACAACTAGGAAGATGTGGGAAGCCATCATTAAACTGTACCAAAATTCAAATCTAAACAGAAAAATGGTTTTGAAAGAAAAAGTCAGAAATACCAAGATGGGTAAGGGGGAAAGAGTATCCTCCTACATCAACAGACTTAGACAGGTCAAGTATGAGTTGGCAGCTGTTGGAGAAACAGTTGATGGCAATGAACTTGTGAGGATAGCCATGAATGGATTCTCCAAGTCATGGGATGTCTTTGTAAGAGGTATTGTTGCCAAGGAGCACACTCTAGACTAGGATCGATTGTGGGATGACTTCATCCAAGAGGAATTGAGATTAGCATCTCTCAGTGGTAGCTGCAGTCATCAAAAGGGTGAGGAAGAAGAGAACATTGCTCTTGCAGGAAAGGGCAAAGCAAAATCCAAGAACGGCTCAAGAAATGGGCAGACCTCCAAGGGTGAGAAGAAACGTGACATAAGCAAAGTCAAGTGCTTTGCTTGTCAGAAAACGGGTTAGTATGCCAGTCAATGTCCTAATAAGAAGAAGACTCAAACAGTAGCTTCAGCGGACATTGATGAATTTTCTTCCAGCTTTGATGAGGATTTCTCACTCATCGCTTGCCTTTCTAGCTCATGCACACAGGAGATAGGGATGTGGTATATTGATAGTGGTGCATCATATCATATGACAGGAGTTAGAAAATACTTCTCCAATTTCAAAGAGGAGGAGATGACCTTTGATATACAGATGGGGAATAAGTCCAAATGTACTCCAATGGGACAAGGGATTGTTACCTTTCAGAGCGAGTCAAGAAAGACATTTAGTTTTACAAAAGTGTTGTACATACCAGGGATGAACAAGAACTTGATATCACTTTCGGCATTTCAGGACAAGGGGTATGATGTGTGTTTTAGAGGAAACAAAGTGTACATTCAGCCCAGGGGGTCGAAGCAGGGCAAGATGATAGGGATCGGATCACGCAAGTTATACAGGTTGCAGTTTGAGTCACCTCAGGCGTTGATCAACAACACTAAGGATATGGGAGAATTATGGCATAGAAGGATGGCTCACTTACACCATGGGGCAATTAACATCCTCAAGGAAATAGTGACTAGCCTTCCAGAGTTGAGCACCGAGCACACCTATGTGTGTAAAGGGTGTGCCTTGGGAAAGTATGCTAAAACATATTTTCCAAGCAGTGACAGTAGATCGAAGGGCACAATGGATTAGTGCACTCAAATGTATGTGGGCCTATGTCTTCAACATCCTTGACAGGGTGTGAGTATTTTGTCACATTCATAGATGATTTCTCCAAGAAAACTTGGATCTACTTCATGAGGACCAAAGATGAGGTCTTCAATCGCTTCCAAGAGTTTAAGGCTCTTGTGGAGAATGCGACATGAAGAAATATAAAGGTTCTCAGGTCAGACAATGGAGATGAGTACACGGGGAAAGCCTTCAAGGAGTTATGTGCTAAGGCATGGATCAAGAAGGAATTGACAGTTCCCTATAACCCTCAGCAGAATGGGGTAGCGGAACGAAAGAACAAAGCCATTGTTGGTTCTGCTAGGGCTATGTTATATGACCAAGATTTGCCCATGTTTTTATGGGCAGAGGCATGTAGTATTGGGTATACATTCAGAACAAGGGTCCTAGGGAGATTGACTCCTAAAGAGGCATTTACAGGGAGGAAGAGGAATCGAGAGATTTCTCAAACATTGAGAGATGCTCAGGAGTTCGTGGGTGCTCCTAGTACGAGCTTTAGGTATAGAAGGCCACCACAGTGATACTCAGAGTGTTGACCACCTATTTTGACTAGGTGTCAACGTCATGTACCATGAAGCTATGTACCTTGCGGTACAACATATTTTGAAGACTTATGGTTCAGCAGGGAAAAAATTTCCCCCGACACATCTTTCTATGTACTCGAAATGTCCACTCCCCTGCATGGGATAATAATGTAATAGGTCAGCATGAGTCAATTTATAGTTAGTTGCCTAGGACTTTATCATTAGGGAAGTCCTTTCATCAAGTGTTTTTTTTCCTCAAGTAATTAATCTTGCCTACCAGGCAATTTTAATTATCTTTGAGTTTTTCACTCACAAAATCCTCCAAAGTGGTGAAAGGTGTTCTAATGATCAAGCCCAATGGGTGACTAAGGTTTGGAAATGTTGTAAATGACCATGTTATACATCTCTTAGAGTCTTGCGGAATTCCGCTAAGTTTTGATAGGTTTTTTTTAATTATTAAAATTTTCCATTAATTGGAAATTTTAATTATTTTTGATGTAAAATATAAAAATTTGGTCCTTGTGGATTTTGTATAGGAGTGTGAATAGTCAAAACAAATGGCTTATGACCCCCTACACCTTTGGACCAAATTTCAGCTCAATTGGACAAGTTTTGCTAGGTCATTGTCCATAAGGAGTCGAAGTTAATCAAAAATCAGCAAATAATTGGCTAAGGTAAAAAAGCCAAAAATTGTAAAAATGTCTAAAGTCATGAAAGAAAGTGGGAAAATGATTTCTAATGTATTTTCTAAGTTGGAAAAGTAAAAAATCACTTAGAAGAACTCCCCATGACAAGTCAAAAGGGGTTTCCCCCCTTCACATCTCACCCCTCAAACCCTAACTCACTACCAAAACCCTAAAAGTGCACCCCCCTTGACTTGTTCTCTCTCTCTCTCTCTCTCTCTCTTGGATGTGTGACACTTGCAATTCATCCAAAAGAGGTCTCTCCTATTTCCCTCATATAAAAGAAAGCCTCCCCCTCCTTATTTTCACATCATTCCTCACAACAACTCTACTATGCCAAAATCTCTCCCATCTCTCTCCCATCTCTTTCTCATTCTCTCTCATTTTCTCTCATGATTCTTGGTGCCATTGGGAAAATCTTCCATTATGTAATAAAATAGAAGCTTTGGAGGATTTCTTGTGTCTCTTGGAGTATTCTTGGAGCCATTGTTTGTTGTTTGTGAGATAATATTGTTGCAATTCATTTCTTTTGTATTTTCTTGCTTGCATTTTTACTTGGAAACCCAAGCAAAGTATTTTGCTTGGGATAGATTAGTAATAGTCTTACTATTAGTCTTTGTGAGTTGTTTCTAATTGATTTGGAAAGTATTTTGCAAGTTGTTAGATCACACTCACCTTCTTTGTATTTTTGTAGCAAGGGTTTACAAAAATCTGCAGGTTACCAAAGGCTTGGAGGAGTGGATTTCAGATCTGGAAATCCATCTTTTTCAGCCATCTAAAGCTTTTAGTTTTTCTGTTTTTATTTTCAGCCACATATCTATCAGTTTTAGCTTTATTTCCATAAAAAACTGCAATCTAATCTTTCTTTTTTATGTTCAGAATTTTTTATTTAATTATTTATGTTCATTGTGATAATCTGAAATAATCTTTTCCAAGTCATTTTAGCAATTTCCAGCAAGAAAATCTTGCTGTTTTTTTGCAGGTCTTTGAAGGTTAGAAGAAGATTTCTACATCTTTTTGGCCCCAAGACACTCAAGGAGACATCCAAGGGTCTTGGTACCAAACCCTCTTCTCTACTTCACTTTCTAAACATTGTAAGCAGCCCAAGAGAGTCTCTTGGGCTTGCATTAACTCCACTTTAAATTTTTCTGTGAAGTGTAAATATTTTTTGTATTTTTCCCACACCTTGCAAAGAGAATGGCTATGCCATCCATGCAATATCGCGCAGGCTAGATTTAGATTTAATTTTCTACATTTCTTTTATTTACCTACCTTGGCCAAAACTGGTAGGCTTGTCCTCCATCTTGTGCCATTGTTGTGAGGTTGTTCTTTAATTTTCAAGTCATTTAAATTATTTATTTTTGTCCACACCTAGCACAGAGATTGGCCTTGTCATCCATGCAATATCGTGAAGGCTGGTCTAAATTTTATTTTGTGCAAAGTAATCAAACTTGTGCCCCGCCTTTGCCCCATATTCCCTCCCCTTGCCACTTTGTGGATCTTGGGTAGCTAAAAAAGAGAAAAGGATTGAGAGGCTAAATTAATTAGGCACCCAATTAGTATTGTTTCTACCACCAAAAAGGGTGACTTGGGAGGCTACAAGGGGTTGAAGTCAGGGACGGCTTCACGACACTACGTGTCCTCCTTGCTTGAGCGCCCAAGCATTCCGGATTTGAACTATGGAGATAGGGAAGAACCTTGTTTGTTCTTCTTCTTGAGCACTCAGCACTTCCTTTTGGTTGAAGGGATAAGAATTAGGGGTAATCACATAGCCTAGGATTGCATCTTTCAGACTAAATTTCCCCTTAATTCAAGAGAGACTTAAAACGCGCTAAAATTAACCTACACACTCTCTCACAACATTTACTTTTCAAGCAAGTCACTCTTTCAAGCAACTTACTTTCAAGCATTTCTTTTTCATGTGAATACTTGTTTCAAAACTTTCTTATTTCTAGCATTCTTTACTTATTTGAACATAATTTGTCTAAGTGTAAAGTTACTTCTCATTTTGGATATCTCATAATATTGTTCATTCTTGTATAATTGTACTTTAGTTGTATATCTCATTGACTCCACTTTGTTAATCTTTAGGCACTCGTTTAATTGTTGTTTCTAAATAAAGGGTTTGCTTGTCATTAAAGGAACTACATATTTGCATTTGCTTCCTTTCATTGGGTTGGGTTTTCTTAACAATTAACTCATTTAACTCCTAGATCATTAATCAAACTTCACATAGTTTAATAGGGTCTACCCCCCTTGGCTTCCCTAGGAGTGAGCCTAGACGGAAGAGGTCTAGATCGAGGCGACAGTGGGTCTAGACTTAGGTTTGTGCCTCCAAGGACACACCAAGTGGGTTGGAGACTGTTAAATTTTTAATTAAATAAAGTACCTAGGCAAGTGTTTCTCATCCCTAGGCGCCTAAGGGGTGAGAAAATGCCTAATGTGGGCCCTAGTCATTTAATTTATGAGATGCAAATTAAAAGGTGACTTTATGACTTTAGTGAGGGTGAATGAAAAGACATTAAATCTCGGCCACTCATCTAATCTAATCTCAGCCATTGGATTAGAAAACTCCTCACCTACCTCATGAGGTCGATTAGGGTTGAGGGGCGCACCCAATTTTGGGTGGTTCATGCATTTTTGTTGAGAGAGCAAAAAAGAGAAGAGAGAGGTTGAGCTTTGAGAAGAGAGACAACATTTGCAGGAGGAGAGGCACGCATCCCAAGGCAAACATTGGGCATGGATTACGAGGCAACAGACAGCATTAAATATCAGTCCGTACAGTACGGATTTGAGGGGATGTACAACATTTATTGTGCATAGAAATCGAGGAGAACAACAGCACAGATTTCTGGAAAGATTGGCATGCATTCCAAGGCTGTCATACAGTACTTTTTAGGCACAGAAATCGAGGAAGGTGCTAGGCACGATTTTTTGGGTAAAGAAAATACGTACAGTCCGTACAGACTTGCACAAAAAACAAGGGTCGTACTGCCATAAGTTCTGGGCACGATTTTCAAGGTGTTGGACACGTTTTTCAAGGCATTTGCTTAGCTGGGTTTTCCGTACAGTTGCAGCAAAGATTTGGCACGCAAAACGAGGACAGTCCGTACAGCATTTAATGTTGTGACAACCGTACAGTGGTACGGATTTCTAGTTCAGAAATCGTGAAGCAAGCTACAGGAATGCCCAGATAAGTTTGTAAAATTTATGAAGATGAATATGCTGTAAAAGAATTTCTCAGAAGCCCATAAATAATAAAAAGTCCTCTCTCACTGGTTTTCCCCTTGAGGGTTTTTCCAGGGTCGATGTTAGACCGAAAATCACTGTGTCATTAATTTTCTGAGTTTTATATGCTGCTGATATTTTATTTCTGCATTATAAACAAAATTCAGAATCCTCATGTTTCAGTTTTGAAATTAATTTTCTGCTAAGTTTTATTTGTTGATATAAAATTGGGTTTGGGCATTAAACATTGGCTGAAAAATCAGCGAGACTGAAACTGGGTTGGGGTCTGAAAATTTACAGAGACTTCCCCACATTAGTAGGTGTGTATAAGGATGGAAACACAAGGTATATGGCATTGATGAGTAATCTCATTGACAGGGAGCCTTCCGTTTTTCAGGAGGCATTGGAGCAGTAGGTTTGGCATGATGCCATGGTGGAGGAGTATGCCTCCATCATGAAGAATGATGTTTGGGAGGTGGTGCAAAGACCAGAGGGAAAATCAGTGGTTGGGTCTCATTGGATCTATAAGATCAAGCATGTTGTAGATGGCAGCATTGAAAAATTCAAAGCCAGGTATGTGGCTAAGGGGTTCTCTTAGAAAGAGGGACTTGACTATGACAAGACGTTTGCCTCAGTTGCCAAATATACTTCCATCAGGGTCATGATCTCATTAGTAGCAGAGATGGGTTAGCAGATTCATCAGATGGACATCAAGACGACATTCCTGAATGGAGTTATTGAGGAGGAAGTGTATATAGAATAGCCAGACGGTTTTGAGGCATATGCGAGGGAGACTCGTGTATGTAAACTGAAGAGAGCATTGTATGGGCTCAAGCGGGCACCCAGAGTGTGGTATGAGTGCATTGATAGTTACTTGCAGGGCATGGGCTTCATGAAGAGTGATGTAAACTCGAACCTATACTATATCATGATAGGTGGCGAGCCTCTCATTCTACTGTTGAATGTGGACGATCTATTTCTGACAGGTTCACATAGGCTTATTGTAGATTGCAAGAGGGACCTTGCTTCGGAGTTCGATATGAAGGATTTGGAGTTGATGCACTATTTTCTAGGATTGGAGGTGTGGCAGCGAAATGGAAAGATTTTCCTAAGCCAGGGGAAATACACAGTGGAGATCTTGAAGAGATTTAGGATGCAGGACTATCGGTCGATGTTTACACCCATGGTTACTAATTGGAAGAAGATAGATGCTTCCAAGCAGGGGGCAGTGGACCCTACCTTATACAGGCAGTTGATAGGCTCTCTCATGTATCTGGTCGATACCAGGCCAAACATGTGTTTTGTTGTGAATACTCTCAGTCAATTCATGGTGGAACCAAGGAGAGCGCATTGGACAGCAATGAAACATATATTGAGGTACCTATGTAGCACAGTTGAGTATGGTTTGAGGTATGCTCAAGGAGATGGAGTGGAGTTGGTGGGCTATACAAATGCATACTGGGCAGGCAATGTAGTGGACAAGAAAATCACTTCAGGGTGTTGTTTCAACTTGGGATCGAGGGTTGTCCTTGGTTCAATAGGAAGCAGAAATTTGTTGCATTGAGTTATGCAGAAGAAGAATACATGGCAGCATGCGAGGCCATATGGCTTTGAAAGTTGCTAGTGGCAATGTTTGGTCAGGAGCTAGAGTCGACCATCATACACTATGATAACCAGAGTGGCATAAAACTCTCTGAGAATCCAGTATTTCATGATAGGTCGAAGCACATCGACATCAGGTATCACTTCAACAGAGATTGTGTGCAACGGGGTGCATTTCATTTACAATATGTGCCTACAGATGAGCAGGTGGCAGATATTTTCACCAAGGCCTTGATGAAAGGCAAGTTTATCTACTTCAGGGATAAGATGGGAATATTGGAGTGTTAAAATATTGTAATGAGGACATGTGTCTTGGCTTAGGCAAGGTGTCATGCAAGCCAAAGACACATGATTTAATGTATCTCCAAGTCATTCAAAAGTTAACCACTTGTTAGAGATTTATAAGCAAGTGAGGTGACTTGAGGAGATCATTGAGTTGGTGAGTGACACCAAGAGAGTTTCAGTTGCAGATCTAGAGCAAGGGTTCAGTCTTGAAGGGGCCCAAGTGCCAAGGAGGAGATCGGAAGGTTGTTGCCTTCATTTCCTTACAGATCTGTGGGACAACAGGTGTGTGGAGGTCGATTTCTAGGTGTGCCCAAGTAGTAAGGGCTGTGTTTTTTTGCAGGAGGATGTGAGGAGGGTTTAGGGCCAAATTTGAGGCCAAGTTGGGTGTCGTGTGAGAAGACAGAGGTTGGGTTTAACCCAGTTGTATTTCCTATAGCAAGTAGAGGCCATGAGAGGGCCGCAACACTCAACCATACCCAATGCAAGCCGCCATACAAACTGTATGAGTGAGGTTGAAGACACTGCATGCCCAACATTTATCCAAGTCGATTTTTGTGGTGAATGTGAAGTTGCCAGGTTTGGCACTGTTGTAATAATTTTCTGATTTGCTAAGCTGAAAATAATAAAACCCTCATTTGTTGGTTTTCCTTGGAGTTGGGGTTTCCAAGGTATCTCTGGTGTTCATATTTTTTGTGATTGGTTTCTGATTTATTCCGTTGTGCACTGCAAGTTATTTACTCAGTAATATTTTTGTTTCATAGTTCAGAATCAGATCTATGTATTGTTGTTTTGTTTCTGGGTATAAAAATTGTTGGATGCAGAAATTAGTTTTTGAGTTTAAGAAAAAATAACACTAATCCCTCAGATGACCCCTAACTCAACTGGCTGAAAATCAAATCTGCAATTTACACAAGTGTTGGAACATTCAAAACTTCATCAATATGCATAAGATGAAGTTGTCGTACATACCATAGCCTTATCACAAGGCTAGTACAATCCACTAGCTCTCCAAAACCATAGCTAGGGAAAACCAAAAAAATACCTAGCTCGACCAAGGAGATCCAACATGTATGAATCACTCAAACAAGTCCTCCAAGGCAAGGCATCCTCTTCTCTTCTTCCTTTTCACCAAATACACCCTAGAGTTTTATCACAAAACCCTAATCCCAAACCTCCAAGGGATGAAACTCTAACCCTAGGCTTCAAGAAGCTCCAAGAATATCATGAAACCCTAGTGACTCTGAGAGAAAGAGTGATCAAGTACAAAAGAAGATCCAAGAGAGAGAAGAGTGATCATCACCAATGTCTTCCTCACAAAAGTAAACCCTACAATCTCACAAGGATGAAACTCCAACCAAGACGTCCTTTATAGACTTCATAACTCCTCCTAGGGCTTCCTCATGAACCCTAGTGACTTCCTCCAAGAAGACAAGTACAAACTAATGAGTACAATAATGATGATGAATGAAAGGACTCTCTCAAGCTTCCATACAAGAATCCAAGCTACCCCATGCTTCTAGGGCCCGATGCCCTCCTCCAAGATGAACAACATGCCTCCTCCTAAGTAGATTGTTCTCCAAGATAGTGAACCTCTCAATGTGGTCATCATGAAGGATGTCCCCCAAGCTATCAAGAGAACTCCAACGCCCAATGGAAGAATGCCAAGAAAGCAAGCTATCTCCAATGTGCAAATCCATCACGAGCCATCTCCCATGTGCCAATCCATCTCGAACCATCTGGGGGCTAAACATACACCATGAACCCTAAATCCCATGAAGCACCCCAAAACATGGTGTAAATACTTTCAAAGTAACCCGAAAACTAACACTCCCTCTTTGCGAAGAAAGTGTTTACACCGACACCTGTCGACTCCCTTTGCAACTCCACCAAAATTGCTACCTACAAATCTATACCTGTTGCAGTCTCGAAATCAACCACTATCCCCTATAAAGAAATTGTCATCCACACTATCACAACATCTCGATCCTCCAAAATGTATCAACCACCTCTGAATATGAAGGGAAATAACCCTGGAACAAAAGCAACCCACCAAACTCCAACATCCTCCAAGTCAACATCACAGGCCAAAATCAATTGACACCACATCATGAACTATCTAGGACATCCTATAAAGGTAATCATATCTCCATACAAGATGAAGACAAGTGGATCACATCCTATCAAAGTCAGAAAGATAAGGATCTGCGCAAGTGACCATCATGAAAGACAACCCCCAAAGTATCAAACACCCTAAGGAAGAATGCCAAGCAAGCACCCAACTGAGGTTGTAGCAACCACTGAGCTAGTTGTCTCCAATGTGCAAGTCCATCACAGACCATCTCCCATGTGCCAATCCATCATGGACCATCTCCCATGTGCCAGTCCATCTTGGACCATCTGAGGGCTGAACATACACCATGTACCCCAAATCTCATGAAGCACCCTCAAACATCATGTAACCACTTTTGGAGTAACCAGAAAGCTAACATTCCCTTCCCATCCCTCTTTGGAATTAATAAGACTAAATCATGCTCCCATAATATTTGATTAATATATAATGCTAGGAATTTCAATGTAACATGCATACCTAAAGGGCTTGCGGGATCCCTTCCACTTGAATGCTTCGTATTGTCTTGTCTTGTTTAGCTACATACTCATTTTCATCCTCCAAATGTGCAACTTCATGTTCATACTTATCCTCCAGTTCCATTTAAGTTAGGTTTTCTGCATCTTTGCCCCTCAATAGCCTTGCTTGGACATCCTCCAGTTCCATTTCAGTTAGGTTTTCTGCATCTTTGCCCCTCAATAGCCTTGCTTGGACATCGTCCTCTACTGCCTTACCATCCTTGTTCTCAATTCTAGCGACAATCGTATACATAGACATCCTCCTACTCTTTCCTTTTTCAAATCATATCCAATTGTTTTTTTTATCATACATATACACATCTTCACTCTTTTGCTTGTTAACTTCACTCCTATGCTCATCTTGGACGACTTGTATTGTTCAAGTCAGTATACTGTATGATATATGTTTTGTATCGAGCAATACCTCGTAAATAATTTCAACTTGGTTTGCAAGTTGTGTTCTTTGTCGATCTACCACAAACCCTGTGCAAGTATACTCAAACTCTTTGAAAGTATTCTCAACCATGCACTTCCACTAAGATAAAATACCCTTTCCATCTTCAAATATTCTTTAAGACTTAAATGATTTTAAAATTCAATCTTCATTGGAACATCTTGACTCATATCAACCATGTTAACACCGGATTTGACCTTATAAATCCGAGTGTTCATTTACAGTACATGTTCATGGATATCATTCGGGGTGAGCTCATTGTTATAGAGTTCATCGTTTGGCATCGAAAGTTTGTGAGTACATTACAGGGTGGATCGGTTAGTCGGTCCACTAACGCAACATTGACAGTTTGTTGAGTGCCTTTCAAACTCGATACATGGTCACGCGTCTTTATTATTCAGGGATAGATGGTTGGACAAAGTTCAGAATAATTATTTTTTATACAGGTACATGTAAAGGACACATCAGAGGTACATCTTGACAGGTGATACAATGGCAGCAGGTGACCCATACATACAGACACGGTGCAGTGTTCAGAGTATGGGAGGTCGAAGACCCCCAGGGGGTGTGATCAGAGTGAGTTTGCAATGTCATCTTTTGGATGAGTTGATCATAGTTTTGGACACCCTTTGGGGATATATTCACGAGGCTCTACTTTTAGGCAGATCTGAAAACTTGTTATTTTTAGCAATTTCTACTTTTAACAGTTTTATTTTTAGTAGTTTTTGGAGAATGGTCTAATTGCAGATCTGATTTCATATTTGAGGACCCAGTTGGAGGATTTGTGTATGGTGTGAGTTTCATTGGATTCCAAGGACAAGTTTTTTTAGCATGGTGACTGGACTTTTGGGTACCCAATGTAGCGAACGGAGCCAATGTCCTATTTCAAGCCATTCCAAGCACTCTAAAATTTCAGGGACCGGTTGCGTTTTAGCATGGTCAAGAGGATATTTTCATGTGACCTTAACTAAGAATTGCTTGGCCTAGAGGAGCTTACATTGCTATTTTTAAAGTTTCTCCTTTTGAAAATTAGCCTAGCCCATCATACTATTTTTAATCCTCACTTATCCCATAATTTAAGGCTTAATTTTAGGGGATTCTCTCCTTAGGAAATTCGTAGGGTCTATTATAGGCATGAAAAAAGTGCATTAAAAGAATAAATTTGTCATATATAAGTGTAGTTTCTCTTATGAGTGGTTATTATGGAAGAAGGGTGATCTTTTGGAAGGGTAGTTTCTTCATCCACGAGCTATTTTCACTCAAAAAAGGAGTGCTATATATGGAGACTACTGTTTTTACTTCCCTTCTATTTTCTATATCACATATTCATATTCTCTCATTCTTCTATATATTGCACTAAGCAAGTTAAAGAAAGGAGGACTTTCTTTTGTAAAATCTTAAACTTGTTCCTACTCTGTTTATTCCCCCTAGAGAGATTGAGATTAACTACTAGCGTGGAGTACCTATGGTGGTGGATCTGTTGTGTTGGATCATGACTAGTACTGTCCCATTCAGCAGAGTTAATTTGTACTTTGAAGTGTGTTGTCCAAACTTGTCAAAACTTTGCTCTACCTACAACTTTTGATAATAAAGACACAGAATTTCATTGCAACTAATACAGGTTCTTTATGTATGAAACTTCTATTTTCTTAGGCTTTCAATAGTGTTTAAGCTTGATCTTACTAGGATTTCAGTGCTACGCTTCAGATTATCCTCAACCCTATTCACTTTCTCTTTTTCCTATCTCTTTGACTCCATTAAAAGGCACTGATTTACTAAATTTTATGCTCTTGGATTCTCACTTGAAACGAAGTTTCATATCAAACATTGAATAACACACATCTTAGGCATATTCATGTAGGCATATCGGTCATTTTCATTCTATTTCAGATAGATTACAGCAAGATTAGCTTGCTGTAATATTTATTTTGTCACAGAACTTTTTTTCTCAATTTCTGTGCACTAAAAAACATAAACAAACTCCAAAGATACCGAAAACAGCAGCATTTAATTCAATAGGACAGTCATAATTCTTCACTGTACTTTCTGTTTTTTGCACATGGATAAGCGTATTTTTGTCATATAATTGCATTGGATTGTGTGCCCAACTTCATATTCATTTTCTGCTGAAATAATGTAACTGCAAAGAGTATTCTTATTATTATTGTTATTTCATTCATAGGATTAATCCCCATTGTGGATTAATCATGTCGGTAATTGTATTAGGACCAAATCCCCTTTTGCGGATTGGTAAACGGACAATTATAATAGGCAGAATAAGAAGTGGGCCCCAGCAGTTAATAAGAAGACCCAGAAATATAATAAAGGTGGGTTTACCCACCCAGATTAAGAAGTCGGCCCTGCCAGTGAAGAGACACTTCACACATGCCAGAACTTGTATAAATAAAGGAGGCTAGCGCCTCATTTGA
>SNQJ01S0004288.1:118630-129448 GCA_010110895.2 Picea sitchensis
TCGTAAATATGCTAGCCAATGTTTCAAGATGATATTGACGATACTGTCCTCCTGATGCCACTGATGATGCAGACCTCTCTCGCCTGATGCTGTTGAAGAATACCCTTCTTGTTAAGGGGGAGTGTTGAAATAATGTAAATGCAAATAGTATTCTTATTATTGTTGTTATTTCATTCATAGGATTAATCCCCATTGTGGATTAATCATGTCAGTAATTGTATTAGGACCAAATCCCCTTTTGCGGATTGGTCAGCGGACAATTATAATAGGCAGAATAAGAAGTCGGCCCCAGCAGTTAATAAGAAGACCCAGAAATATAATAAAAGTGGGTTTACCCACCTAGATTAAGAAGTCGGCCCTGCCAGTGAAGAGACACTTCACACATGCCAGAACTTGTATAAATAAAAGAGGCTAGCGCCTCATTTGAACACAACACACTTGCTCATTCTTAAGAGGCAAGCAGCAACTTACCAGTGAAAGAGAAGGAGAAGAGTGGCACATCTTTTGGAGAGGACTATCTGTATTGGTTTGAGTTATCTCTTGAACATTGTATTAGCAATTTATGATAAGGAAGTTTTTGCTGGGTTTCTTCCCCTAGAGGGTTTCCCAGGATAAATGTTGTGTCTCTTGTGAATGTGTATTTCTCAGTGATCTTGTTCTTATGATGCTCTTATCTATTGAAATGCAAAGAACTATAATAATGGCATAAATATTAACATTTTCAGCCTCTAAACAGTCATTTACAGCATGATGTAAACTCTGTTTTGTTGCTTTATTGGAGCATTTTTTGAAGAATAATTGCATTAAATTTAGTCCTCTTGATCATAGATAATTATCGCATCGTTTTTTGTGCATTTTTCCAGTCCTTAAATTGTTCACTACTTGCTGTTTTCTCAATTTTGTGTGCAGATTTGTTTGGGGCAGCAAGCTGTAGGTTTGATTTGAGGGTTATTGACTGTTTATTGCATAATAGTTTGACTCCTTAAATCATCTAGGGATTTCCAATTAAGTCATCTAGTTTGTTCAGGGCAGCGAGCTGTAGGTTTGATTTGAGGGTTATTGACTGTTTATTGCATAATAGTTCGACCCCTGTGGTTAGCAAGCACTAAGCTGAAGTGCAGGGAAATAATAAATGGTGGCAGTGTACTATTTCCAATTACCTTGGAACCGGATGGTTTCAAGTGATAACAAACCATATATGCATTTTTATTCTTGGACAATTCCTTGAGAAAACTCCTTACAAGGTATGACATCTTCTCTTGATCCATCTAGACATAATGGCATATTGATCTCTCAAAATGTCCTCTTCCGTGAGGCCTTGGAGACCATCTTCATTCTGCACAATGTCCTTTTCCTACATGCTATCCTCATTGTAACTAACATCTTCATCACTAAATAGGCTCTACTCATCATTAAATAGGCCCTCAGCATCAATTAGGTTGACTTCACAAGTATATGGACCATCTCAACCATTACATAGTCATCTCCACCATTAAATAGGTCTTCCACCATATTAACAAGTTTGTCCTCCTCTAGATTAGAGAGGTCTTCTTACATCAATGAGTTAAATGTCCCCTGCATTAATAAAGCATCCTCCTCAATAATGAGGCCCTCCCCTACATTAATGAGGTCAACCTCATCATTAATGAGACATCCTCCCGTACATTGAAGATTTTCCAGGTCCTATCAAGCTGCCAACTAGGTCTGTCTTTGACCTCAAGTTGGCTCTAAGTTTCAACAGTCTAACAATGGTTTGCTGCTGTTTTAGGACAGCAAACTGTTCAGTAACTTCTTCACTGATTTGTTACGGGTTCATAGGCCAAATGGGTGCTCTAGCATGTAGTTTTGTCACAAGATGTTAGCACATGGACCATAAGCTATATAACACACCTAGAGATCTTTTAGTGCTGAAATAATGTTGTTCTAAACTCTAACATACATGAAAATGAACACATGTATTTTTGGTCAACATGACCCTGGATAAAACCCCCCCGAGGAAAACCATTTTGAGATGAATGTATATATATAGTGTGCTTCAAGCATGAAATACAACAAGGAAGATAAATACAAAGGAACCTGATACTCTGCAAGCTCAACACAAGCTCTGCAATGGTTCCTTGGGATGTGTGCCCCTAGAAGAGCGTGCCCCCTCCTTCCTTGACTGTGCCTGAAGATCCTTGCGCCCTTGCTCTGTCTCTTTGCTGATTGAAGAACCCTTGCATGCAAACTGCCCTTTGCTTCCCCTCTCCACAACCCACAATCAGAAACAAGAAAGCTCCACACAAAATACTACCAGGTAGAGTTCTTGCCCTTTGTCCAAAGAGCAAGATCCTCATCACCCTGCACTGTCTGTTGTTGCTGCTGTCCAAAAGCCTCTGCTACAAGTCTAGTCTCCTCCTGAACGAAGTCATCCCACATACTCTCCCATGTGGTCATGACCTCCCTAGAAACAATGCCACGAACTAATGGACCCCATGGTTTGGTGAAGCTATTTAAGGCTGTCCTCACTATAGAATCTAGGTCCACCACCTCTCCAACGGCTCCAAGCTCGTCTCTAATCTGGGTGTATCGACCAAGGAAAGAAGTGACCGACTCATCCTGGAGCATGTGAATGCCCCTGAGTCGATCATGGAGAACCATCTTTCGGTTCTCGTTAGAGCTCTCATAAAGCTTGCATAGAGATGCCCACATCTCAAATGCCCAAGCTTTCCCAGTCAATTGGGGAATGATGTAATCCCGCACTACATCACATATCGTCCTCTTTGCTTTGTTGTTCCTCTTTCTGAACTCTGCTAACAAGTTGGGAGCAGTAGCAGGAGGAACAGGAACAACTGCCTCAACTATATCCCATAGTTCGAGGTCCTCTAAGACAAAGACGATCTCGGCCTTCCAAGGCGACAAGTTGCTAGCTCCAGCTAGCCTATCCTCCACACGCATCTGAGATGTCGACATCACTGCCAACTGCACTCACTCTGATGCTACAACTACAAAGGAACGTTGCCTCACTCTTGTCAACACAGGGGTGAAAAGAGGCAAACGAGCTCTGACCTCACTCCTAGCAATATAGGTGTGAAAAGAGGTCGGAAAAATCAGCCTCACTCCTACCACGTAGGTGTGAAAAGAGACTGACAAAAATGTCCATCGACTACTCTACAACCCTCCACAAAAATCTGCCAACAAGCTGCCACTAGACTCTTTCAATGGTTGTCCACAAAATCTGCCCAAAAGGTGTCTAAAACAGTCCCTCAATATGTTGTCCAAAAATCAGCAAAAATCAGCCTCCAAGCTCTGATACCATGAAGATTTTTCAGGTCCTATCAAGCTGCCAACTAGGTCTGTCTTTGACCTCAAGTTGGCTCTAAGTTTCAACTGTCTAACAATAGTTTGTTGTTGTTTTAGGACAGTAAATTGTTCAGTAACTTCTTTGCTGAATTGTTACGGTTACATAGGCCAAATGGGTGCTCTAGCATGTAGTTTTGTCACAAGACGTTAGCACATGCATACCATAAGCTATATAACACACCTAGAGATCTTTTAGTGCTGAAATAATGTTGTTCTAAACTCTAACATACATGAAAATGAACACAGGTATTTTTGGTCAATGTGACCCTGGATAAAACCCCCTCGGGGAAAACCAATTTGAGATGAATGTATATATATAGTGTGCTTCAAGCATGAAATACAACAAGGAAGATAAATACAAAGGAACATGATACTCTGCAAGCTCAACACAAGCTCCGCAATGGTTCCTTGGGATGTGCGCTCCTGGAAGAGTGAGCCCCCTCCTTCCTTGACTGTGCCTGAAGATCCTTGCACCCTTGCTCTGTCTCTTTGCTGATTGAAGAACCCTTGCATGCAAACTGCCCTTTGCTTGCCCTCTCCACAACCCATAAATCAGAAACAAGAAAGCCCCTGACAAAATGCTACCAGGTAGACTTGCGCCCTCCTCCTAGCAAACACACTCACCACAAATAACTGAGACTCCAAGCTGCCTTGCACCCTCCATGAACATGTGCGTCCTAGCTTGTTGAGCTCTCCTCTGAATTCTCACCTCTCTACTCCTCACCAAACTCTCAAGGTGAACAAGTGAACAATTTTGCTCTCCTTTGCCCCTTGTGCCCTCCTTAAGGATGCGTAAGGAAACCTAGTAAATGGGTGGATGAGATCATCTCATCTCATCCCTAATCAATGGTTGAGATCATCTCAAGTAAATCTCAACTCAAAACCCATTTTACTTAAGTTTCCATTGTTTCACTTTATGTCCCTTAATTCACCCACAAAGTGAATTAATTGTCATTTTAGGCTAAAATGACCAAATTTCACTTTTGACTTAAATCTCTTAAGTCAAAGGGAAATTAGAAAAAGTACATAGTACAAGGTACAAAGTACTTACCACATGTGTTTAGAAGCTCACAAACACAAGGGGACCACTTTCCAAGGTACCCAAATCTCAACATACATTAATGAGGCCATCATCAAACTCATTAACGAGGTCATCCTTTTCCTTTGTAATAAGATTGTCTTCTACATTACTCATCACATCTACTTTGATTGAGGACATCCAAGCAAGTCATCATTTTATTGTATCTTCCCATCCTCTAAAACTAAACATCCATGGAAGTCATCTTAATTGCATATAGGCCATCCTAATCATCATCTTAACATCCATTTTGATGTCAAGCATCCTCAAAAATCATGATTTGCCTCTATAGCTCGTCCCATGGTCTCTCCATCCTAGTTAATATTGGACATCTTCACAAGTTGTTGTTTTGCATGTGCAAGTTGTCCTCATCAACTTCCTCTCCTCATTCCTCAAGCATGACATCTTATTAGGTCAACCTTTTCTTAAACAAGGATTCCACCAGGTGAAATCACGTCCACACTTAATGCAAGAAGTCTAGAAGGGTTATCTTCCTTCACCACTAATTGTTTTCATGATCACTTCCTTGTCCTATTTTGTGCGAGACATCTTTGCATGCCATCCATCTCTTATGTAGACGATCCTTATAGCAACCCCTTAATTGCTCTCATCCTCAGTTATATCGATAGGTTTCCCCTTCATCCAAATAAGATGTTTCTTCATTTCCCAAACAATAATTTTGACCATCACTCTAATCCTTCATTGCCCTTGTATTATTCTATAGAATGTCTTCATCACTATTTGTCCATAAATATTTGAAAACATGTTAGTGTAAACATCTCATGGTCTACGATTTGCCAACACAAGAGATGAGTACTTGAATTACTTCGTCTTCAAAGCACTCCTCTGGCAACAACCCCATCCATTGGTATTAGATGTTCTCATGTAGTTTCCAACTAAGATTCTTCCATCCTTTCTGAGTCTTCAGTTCTTATGCTTGATAAGGTTATTTCCTCGGGTTTTTTTTGCTTCTTTAGATTAGTAGAGAGCACTTTAACATTTTGTTTATAGCTATATATCCTTTTCCAAGTTGTGAGTGGCTTGGACTATTCTTAGCCACAAGCATCCCAAAAAAGTTGAATATGTAGAAACTCCTATGCCTTTGGGATACACTCTGCTTTGGTTTTCGTCCATAACTAAAACCTAGGAGGCCACAAGGTTGGATAAAACATTCTAATCCATTACTTCTTTGCAAAAGATTTACTCCTATACCCCCATCTATCATAGTATGCATTTTACAATCAACAATAGTCATGGTGACTTCAATAGCATGGCCATCTTTCTCCATCACTCAATTTATATCCACTCTCCTCACGAGGAGATTCTCCACAATCACACCTCCACAATAGTCTCTCTAATCTATGTGTTCTAATATAATATATTTTGGTGCGGCCACTACTTTTAATTGTCCCTTTCACTAAGTTTCCATGCTATGAGGGGTGTTTCTATACCATCAAAATCACCCAGGACTTGCACATTGTTAGCTTTTGGGGTAGCTCGGACAGGTACTTCCGCATTGGCAGTGCCTGACATGTGGAGGTGTCTAAGCAACACTCTCTAAAGTGGCTTTTATGTAATGACTAAAGGGACTTTTGTAAGGTTGAGTGACTTAAGTGATTTAAGTCATCTCAATGAAAGATTAAGTCGTGATCGTTAGATCGAGAGATCCAGGATCTAATCTTGGCCATTGAGATCTAGGGTTAGGGTTTTAGTCATTAGGGGATTGTAAAAGCATATCTAAGGAGAGTGAGAGGCACACAATGACTGCATAGGAGCAAGAGGGAGTCTTGCTCATGTACTTGTATCTGAGTGGGCAGGGCTGAGGAAGTGTGCAAAGGGGCAGCAAGGGAGATAGCACCCAGGTGGGCTAGACTAGCGCTGCATTGTAATCTTTGAGGGCCATTATCACAGGAAGGGAGCCCAATAATAATAAAACTCAGAACTGGTTTTCCCACAAGCGTTTTTCCAGGGGTGTTTACCTGAATCTCACATGCAATGTGTATTTGGTTTCTATTGTTTATGCTTCCACTAAATATGAGTTGATAACCTAGTTGTGCAGTTGTTCAATAAAGTGATTTTATTAGGAATAATTGTCAGGTGCTAGGTTTGACAAGTGAAATCAACATGGTATCAGAGCCTGGTCTCTGAAAGGCGAAGCCAGGTTGCACTGAGAGCGAAATTTTGCATCGAGAAAAAAAAAATTGGGCTGCAGAAGGTAAAGATACAAACCCAAAAATAAAAGAAAACCATACGGTAAATACATCCTGTACGACGTACAAATTAGTCGTGTATGCTGCAGAATCGAGCTGCAGTGGCAAAGGAGTGGTCAATCTAGCACTACGTGCGGGCTGTGTAGGAGATCCGCACGGCACAGGAGTTACAGGTTGTGAAGATCTGTTTGTTGGGCGAGTAGAAATTCAGAAGCAAATGAGAGGACAGCGGCATGAGCGAAGGCGGCAACAGGTGAAGTTGATCGAGCTATTAGAGGTGGTCGAGAAGTGGATCAGGCGGCTGAAGAGAATAGTCGCCAGCCAGATCCACGAGTAAAGGGACAACAGTTGGTGGTCGTGGGCGAGTAGAAGAGAAGACATGGAAGTGGAGAAGGTTGTGGGCTGAGGAAAGACGCGACAGCAACTGAAGAGACAATCCGCGAAGTAGTAAACTGAGGCAGTCGGCAACAAGTCGATAGCTAACAAGCACCCACAACAGGTCACGCAAAGGAGAGACCTGCGAGTTGGGCTGTGGGAGACAGTTGATAACGCAGGAGGTGGTCCGATCTAAGGATTTGCAGGCAAGGGACGGCGGACCAGCGGATGTGGGTTGTAGTTGAGGCGGCAGCCAGCATAGAAAGCACATCCCGCAAGGGAGGATCCACAGAAGGCTGCGCTGTGCAGAGGTGTAGAGCGGCAACAGGTAGTCGTACGAACTAAGTGGGCAGAGTCGAGGGCGGAGGTTTCTGGCGACTGAGCTAGTAGCCGCCAGCCAAGAAAACAGGCTGCCAGCGAGGTAGCCAAGTCACCAGCAGACCGTAGCGAACCACCCAGCAGGGGCCAGAGGGCAGCCAAGCAACCCTCGGGCAGGTCCGAGCAGTGGGCAGACTGCCCAAAAAATTTCGAGCAGCGGGCAAGTGCCCTGGGCAGCAAAGTGTTATAGCCAGGGCAACACCCAGAAAAGCTCCAGGCAGTCCAAAAAAGGAAAGCAGGCAATAGGATTGAGTAGCAAGTCCTGGAGGCCAAATTTGAGAAGGTTGTCGAGATGGCAGCGTTGGATCATCTCACCATATAACGGGAATAAGTTCAATATTCCTTAGTGTTTCAGAGACGGGCTCAAACTTGCATGTGGGCAATGGGGTCGACACCATGCATGCAGTGAAGGGGGTTGGATGGGTCAGATTCCAGCTAGAGTCAGGTGGTTCTCTTGAGGTGGCACGAGTGATATATGTCCCATAGTTGAAGTTGCTCTCAGTATCAGCCTTGGAGGACATGGGGTATGCAGTTATGTTCGAGGATGGACAGGTACTCATACGTTCAGAGGGAGCAGATACCTAGGATGCAGCAATGAGGCTTGGCATCAGGGGGGGTATGATATACAGGTTGTTGGGACAGCCTGTGTGTGGATCCAAGGGGATCTTGGATCGTAGATTAGATCAAAGTGCAGCGGGGGTAGCAGTAGGGTCTTCCAGTTCAGAGGGAGCAGCTACAACAGCGGAAAATTTGATTGGGTCAGAAATTGATCCAAGAGGAGGTTCTTCCAGAAGTACCTTCCTCACTAAGAGGGAGTGTTCACTTTTGGGGTAGCTCGGACAAGTATTTCCACATTGGCGGTGCCTGGCATGTGGAGGTGTCCGAGCGACACTCTCTAAAGTGGCTTATATGTAATGACTAAAGTGACTTTTGTAAGGTTGAGTGACTTAAGTGATTTAAGTCATCTCAACGAAAGATTAAGTCGTCATCGTTAGATCGTGAGATCCAAGATCTAATCTTGGCCATTGAGATCTAGGGTTAGGGTTTTAGTCATTAGGGGATTATAAAGCAGATCTAAGGAGAGTGAGAGGCACATAATGAGTGCATAGGAGCAAGAGGGAATCTTGCTCATGTGCTTGTGTCTAAGTGGGCAGGGCTGAGGAAGTGTGCAAAGTGGCAGCGAGGGAGATAGCAACCAAGTGGGATAGGTTATCGTTGCATTGTAATCCTCTAAGGGCCATTATCCTAGGAAGGGAGCCCAATAATAATAAAACTCAAAACTGGTTTTCCCGCAAGGGTTTTTCCAGTAGTATTTACCTGAATCTCGCGTGCAATGTGTGTTTGGTTTCTATTGTTTATGCTTCCGCTAAATTTGAGTTGATAACCTAGTTGTGCAATTGTTCAATAAAGTGATTTTATTAGGAATAATTGTCAAGTGTTAGGTTTGACAGGTGAAATCAACACACATGACCTCGTTCGCACCTACTCATGGTTTTCGACCCCATATCTGTGTGTTAATATGAGCTCAATCACCTTGTTGCTTGCCGCTAAACCACACACCCATCAATTGTTCTATTATAATTGTCTCCATTGGGTTCAACTTCATTGAATAATATTTTGTACAAGTTCTTTTTCCTGTTGCATGAAGGCTTCGACAATGTATGGTACATGTGCAATCAATGCATCCATTTATACCGAAGTATTGATCTGCAATACTTGATGTAGCAATTCAATTAGCATCCTCCTATACTCTTTTACAATTGTAACATGTTCACATATACTTTGTCTCTTAATGTTTTGCCTCGATGACTAGATTGTATCTTTCTCCTATAACTATTTAATCGTGTCCTTAGCCTCTTTGACTAGAGTCGTATGTGTAACACGATATAGGTATTGTGCTTTCGTAATTTATGCTCTAGCCTGTTATCCCCCACTTTTAGGGATAACTAGGAGATCATGTCTCAAGGCCCACGGGTCCTAGACATGGAGTACCGAGAGTAGGATTGACTTTAGCATGGCCCTGGAGGGCCCACCTTTTCTTTCTTCCAGCATCTTTATCTTCTCAGCAGCAGCAACATCCATCACCATCGGCTTGGTCCTGTGTCGGAGATGGTTCTTGCTCCATGAGGTAATTAGTCCAGGTATCATGGTATGTGTCACTTTGATCATCAAAACCCTTAAATATGTGCATCTAATTCCTTTTATTTCTAACGATTGCTCGGATCTTACACTTGCCCACTTGACCATGTTTGGGGGGATTGACAGGGTGCCCTAGCAAGCATGTGTCTGTAGGTTTTGGTTTGCCACTGGGGGGATTTCTGAAAAGCCATCGTCCGCTCCCATCACAGCACCACTTTTTCATCTTGTTTCCCGCTCACTTATCCCATTCCACTTCTCTGAGCACTGGGTTGACCTATTTTCAGGACTGCACCTTATCTCGTGGGAAGAAGGGGCTAAAGGCCCAGAAGGTAAAAGCAAGATGGTAAAAGATAAAAGCCTAAAAATGAAACCTCGAGATGCTTTGCCCAGGGATCCCCGAGAAAGCAATAAAAGGCTTCTCAGCAAGAAACAAGAGGGACCCGAAAATGTAATAAAACAAGACTTAACCAGAGGATGGGGGGTCTCATCACGAGCCAGCCTTCTCATTTCTGTGAAAGTACTTGTGGGTAACGCTATCACCATTGCTCACCACGCCAGGGCAGTGTCCCCTAATTAGCTCTTGAACAAAAAAAAGCAATAAAAAATGAAAAAATAAAAAGAATAAGAATAAAAGGTAAGAATGGGCTTGGAAAAAATGCATCCAAGACAGGTACAGCTCGCCTTCTACAAAGGCACCCACAGGTAACATTTTTGCATCCTTGGCCCTCATTGCACCCACCTGCTTGGACATCCCCTAACCACATCACCCACTTACATGGCTTGGTTGAGCTCTCTCCCGAGAACTTTCCTTTTCCAGTGGACACTAGCCCAATAGGACGCCTTGTCTTTTTCTCCAAACTTGTATTGCAGGCTTGTGTAATGTCTTTGAGCTTTTAACTAATGTATTAGGGATTTTATGCACATGTTTAATAATATTGATGATGAAATGTGATTAACATTGCTATGATCCCTGTGACTGATGAGCCCATGGAGGGCGTAGTTGTTGATGTGCAGGACCATGCTCGACGGACAGGTACCATTTTGGACCAGTACACATGGGGAGATGATCAATTCGGACCTCCATGGGGCTGAAGAGCCCATCAGATGGATGTTGAGACCCCATCAAGGGGCAGAGACAGGACAGAGATGGATCAGGGGCTTTGCATCGGAGAAGAGGAGGACGTTCCACCAGAGGCACCCTGGCAGAGCTTGGCCTAGGGGGATTGGCCCTTTTCCAATGGGACGTTGGCCTTGGAAGGCCTAGGACGTCACCCATGATGACCATGACGTCATCCA
>SNQJ01S0004288.1:131011-157752 GCA_010110895.2 Picea sitchensis
AGCTTGATTAGGGTTTTAATTTGACATTTTAATGTAAAAACAATATGATTTAGTGTTTTGGCCTTGTCAGCCTTTTTCATGACCTAAAATGTAAATTTAGGTCATGGTACTGTATAAATGAAGGATTTTTACCTTCATTTTTTTGATCATCTCACACTCACTCATAGTGAGGTCTGAAATTTGCACCCTCTCTTGGGTTATTGGCTGAATTTGTGAGGCGCACTTGTTGAAGGAAGACTTTCTTGGCATATTTTGGCATTTCTCTTAATGGAAGGTGTTACAACTAGGGTTTGCTATGCTTTTTCTTGGTGATATGTAAGTATTTTTCTGCATAACTTCTTGATTGAATGGTTGCATTACTTATTTCTTGCGTATATTTATAATTTTGTTGAATAAACCCTATAGGTGACAAGCACACAAGTAGGTCCTTGTCTCATGTCCCCATTGAGAGATTTTTCAGCCATTGTTTGAAGAAGGAGAGAGCCTAGTAGCTACACTCTCATTCTTTCTTCATTTTTGCTAGTCGTTACTGTTTACAAGCTGAGAAGAAGGAGACGCCTTAAAGCCTAGGTCTTCTACACTTTGGGCCGATTTTTCTAGGGTTTGCTGGTAGAGCCTTGTTGTAGCAACACTTTGCTTCATCAAACCCTCTTGTCTTGGTTTATGCTATTTCTTCAGCTAGTCATGATTGCCATTGAGTTAAGGAAGGAGGAGAGAGCACCGAGGCCTAGTTCCCCTACACCAAGGTGAGCCTCTCTCCCCTAAGGTTTTGACTTTGAGGCCTTGCTCTAGCAACACCTCAAAGCTTCTCCCTCTAGTCCTTAGCCGTACTATCCTGATCCTTCAGCTCTTGTGTCCTTCACTTTTGACTCCATTAACCCTAAGGCGTTGATCTAAAGACCTCTTGCTTTGAAGTGAACTTGATCACAATCATTTTCAAAACCTTGAATCAAACCCTAACTACTAACCCTAGCCTAGGAACTAACCTATTGTTGTCGTCATCTTTAGCTATAATATCATTGGTGCAGCTAAACGTTTTCTTTATAAGCAATTAAATGGTGATTAAAAGCATTAATTGAATGAAGTATTGATTTGTTGCATTGAATGTCATATTGTTCCAACATTTATTGAAGTGACATAATTTTCATTGCTATTTTATAAACATTGACTTCGTCAATATTTATTATCAAATTGCTTATATGTGTATCAGATAGTCATTGATTTATATGAAGTACTAACCCATTGAGCAAGCTTGCATATATCAGTTTGTTGTTGCTTTGTCTCAGGCAGGTGTATCTCTTTGGGGTTTTACTTTATTATTAGTTGTTTAGCCGGACTATCTGCTCAGAGGTGACTTGTGAGGGGGGGAATTATCCTTGTCTTATAATCCTTTTCCTTCTCAAAACCCCAGGTCACCGGGGACGTCTCCCCTAGGCCTTACCACCCTAAACAGAAAGAACCATCCCATTGTGGTGACATTGGGTGGGATTGGTTCCAATTACGCCAGTTTGCCTCTCCAATCTCTAGCCTTTTATCCTTGCTACAAATTGTGCAATAACATAGCCTATATTGCTTAAATATGAGTTTGCATAAAGTACACTTGCTTGTATTTTAGACAATTGTCCACATTTTGATCACAGGTTACACACCGCTAGCATAGTAATGTCTTCCTAGATTTAGGTTCCTTGCAATCATTACTATAATGTACCCATTGTCCACACGAAAAACATCGCACCATTGGTCATCCACAATCACTTATTTTTGTTCTTTTTATCATTAGAGAAATTTTGAGGTCTAAAATGGGCCTCCTAAGTAAAATAATAAAATAAGAGTTATGAATTTTCAAAGGGAAAGAAAGAAAACTACTATTTTTATTGTATTTTGAACTTATCTGCTTATAGGTTTACTCAAATTTCAAGTGTAGGCATTCATCGGAAGCGGAATTAAATTCTGCTCCAACAAGTACCCACTTTGCATACTTTGATAGACCCATGGTGAGATAAATTGGAAATACGTGAAAAAATGTGTTTCTTGGGTCTTTCCAAAGTATGTAGAGTGGGTACTCGTTGGATGCAGAATTTAATTCCGCATCCAATGAGTGCCTACAGTTGAAATTTCAATAAACCTATAAGAAGATAAGTCAAAAATACGATAAAAAAGGTAGTTTTCTTTCTCTCTCCAAAACTATTTACCCTTATGGTTGACATCATCATCTTGAATCCTATTGGTTCTTTTAAAGTTGATGTTGATAGCATATTTTTTGTATTGAGGCCCATTTTTTACCTCAAAATCTTTCTAATGATTGGAATTGTGCCCTCCTTGGTTACTATTACCCTTATTATTGTTATCACTTCCATTCTTCTTCTTCAATTTTATGACTATCCCCCTCTTCCAAAAACATGGCATTATTATCCTTTCCATTCCTAGCATTGTATCTACACTCCCAAGTATCGTGATCACCAAGAGGGAGCTCATCCCAAAGACGTCGCTTCTTCTCAACTCCCTCTTGACTTCACTTAGTTATCTTCTCCTTGATCACCACCCTCCTCCCTATCATTTCCAAGATAACAAGTCAACGTCGATGTCTTCTTTCAATAATCTAACCAAAAAGAGATACCTCGTGATCGACCTCACATTTCCAATACATTTTCTACCAGGACCTCACGCTCGAAAACAAGGGGTTGTAATTGGTTTTGGTGTTATATAATCCATGCAAAAAGTCATAACATCAACTTCTCAACCCCTTACATTCCACCTTTGCTAGCCCTCCACAAAAGGGAATGTGAACTCATTGCTACCCTTTTCTTGTATGTTGGTTTAAGTCCAATATGGAGAATAAGTCCATTGTAGCTCACCTACTAATTGTCACTTAGATTTGTAAATACATCTACCACAATCTCATCCATAGTAAAAAGGGGTTGTGTGTGATTTTGACATGTGAACTATGCAAAACGTTGTAAAGTCAAACTTCACACCCCCTACCTTGTTGACACTTTCTCCTTGGCATATGAATCACAACATTGCCCAGAAATGTGATAAACCTATTCTTGGCCAAGGATTGGAGGGGGAAATAGGGGATGGGATTGGGGGATGGTTGGAGAGGCCCCCAAATTTCAAGGGACTATAGGGTATGTGGCATAGAGGATCCCTAGAAAATATTTTTTTTTAAATAAAGTTACTATATTACCAATAAACATTGTTAATCGTAAATAAACATCCACGAGACCATACATCATATTACAATGACACATCTATACATCATAGATCATGAATCATGATAAATTCTTTAAATGACAATTTTCTATTTATAGATTTATATATTCTTCAATATATGAATGTCAAAATGATCAATGATCATGATTGATGCAATACTTAAAACAACAAAAACAAGGTGCAAGATAGTAGCCAAGCTTAACTATCTAATGTACATCATATATTGTTAAAAATGTCTGGTTCATGTGTTCACAATGTTAACTTTCTTTGGCTTGAATGCTTGATGAATTTTTTAAATCTCCTAAAATTTGTAGCTTTTGTCAATTTGACAATCTCTCAATCCTAGTATCCTTGGATGATGCTTAACAAAAGATTGCAAGGACTCATGCCCAACTAGTTGGAGGTATACAACTCTTTCTTGGACTACTTTGAATTATTAACTCATCATGGGGCAATATTGATATAGAGCAAGCAATGTCTAACGAACCTCTTCATGGCAATGTCAAATAGAAAAACAATTACTTGTAATACCATCTATCCATCCATTTTTGGAATATACACACATCAATCATATGAAATTCTTGCTTAGAAATGCTATGAAAAAATCATATATATGTTCTAGCAGCATCACATTTGAGATTGCACTTCCCATCCATCAAGTGAATGGTATATGGATCTTGGGTCTTAGTATTATTCCAACAACTATTCGAGAGAAAATTAAAATAAAGCATGGTAGAAATTCTGAAATTGTTATAATACAAGAAACCATTCTCATTACTGTAAAAATATCAAAACAACCTTTTAACTACATTGTCAAAAGACATGAATGAACATTGTGAGTATTGCACAGGTGAAATATGGATCAAACAAACAGCCACAGGTGGAGTCTCTAAGTGCCAGCCAAACTACTAGCCGTCCCCTTTAGAAAGAAAGGAAAATATAAAGAGTGTTCTTTTTGTTTTTAATTGGTGGGGGGAGCCCTACCATAGGGAATACCAAGACATCTTCTGTGTGGTCAAGGAACATCCCAGCATCCCCTAAGATGGGGGCATCCACAAGAAACCCCTTTTCCATGTGGCATGAAGAAAAGGGAAGTAAATAACACAATTGCTACTGGAGACAATACTCAGTGTTTGTACCATTATAATTTTTTGTAGGGATATTATCCAACACTTCCTCGGTTCATATATGAAAGCAAGATGTGAAGTCGGTTCATATATGAAAGCAAGATGTGAAGTGGAAACACAAGGCTTACTCAAAAAACAGAAAATTCCATTGATTTAGTGAAAACTAAACATGCACATGTGAAACTTAGACTATGCATTACTAAGAAGGAAGGCAGGCATTTAAATTGAGAAAAGATCCAACTGCATGGACTTGCCACCATGCATAACTACCCATTTTCTAGGACACAATTTTAATTCATAAATGGGAGTTACAAATGTAGTTGGGCACAATAAAGGACAAATAATACACTTTACATTAAACATAAAGGACAAGAAAACCACCAAAGGACAACACGTACTACATAGCAAAACCAAAAAACAAATTCCTAACTAATGTGCTCATTGATCTCTTGCCTCCATTACCAATCTCGGTCTTTGTGGTGTTCATTGGAATATCAAAACATTTTAAATGGTTATCATTGGATCCAAAAACTGTCAATTGGCTCTACTATATTTTAGATGGTCATCATTTGGATGCAATGACTATTAAGGTTATCATTTTTCTTAAGATGGGATGGACATAATTGAAGTCATCAATTATTTTCAAAGAATAATCAACTAACTTATATAATGTTGCTGCATAAAGGTAACTCTCGCATGCCCAAATATTGTCATGAATGCTTCCACCTTAAATATGCCTTGTTTAACAAAAGGACTCTAAGTAATGAATTGCTCTGATTCTTTTATGACATTGATCCAAATAAATAAAGGATAACCATGTTATGTTCTTGTGTTGTTTCTCCCTAATCACTGTTATATTTATAACAAAATAAAAACACAGAATTACCTAGAATACTGTACTACAACCTTATTAGACGTGTATTTGCAAAATATATGGCCTAACTAACTTGGAATTCTCTACTAGACCTTCAATAACTATTTTATGCATGTATGCACGGACTTAAAAAAATATCAGCATACTTGGTGACTTACCAGTAAAAGTCGCCACACAGTTGGTCGCAAATATGGTGGGATGCCACTCCAAGCAAGTTCACGCAATGCATCTGTGAAAGTATGGAAAATGCAACAAATATGGGGGTTAAAGAATGAATTTCAGCAATGATTATAATCCAAAAAATTGATTAAAAGTCAGACAGAGGATGATATCCAAACAGGTAGAACTGAAAGAAACATATGGTGTAAGAAAACAAAGAATGACATCCTCCAAACTGGTTTTAGGGAGCATTGCCATGCTTCACATAAGAAAAGAAGGATTGAAAGAAATGTTATTAACAGACATGAATGGCTGAAAAGTGGTTAATGGAGCTTATGACTACATGTACAAATATATCAAGGGGATGCCTAAGGTCTCTCCAAGCTATCCACAAAAGGAAATACAAAAGTAGCATGAACAAAACATAAAACAATGTATTGCTGAACAACTGCCAGACATCAGCACTCAAAACGAGAACTACAATATTTATGGAAGGCAGGGCATGCTCAATAAAGTACTCTATTTGAGTAAAAACTAGCATCATTGTGTAAAACAAACTACACTCACATTTAACATGATATCATCGTGAGTTCAATGTTACATCAAACCTAAACAGAAGCCAAATAATAATGCTAGCTGTGAAATAAAGGTCGCATTGATTCGCATGGGTCTACATCCAGTTTGCTAAAAACCAATAAACCCTAACATGGAGGTAGGTGATTGTTTTGTTACAATCATAGAATACCAATTTAGCACCATAGAAGAGATTTTGTTTATTGAAGTGTCTAGAAAGCCGCCAACATATCTGCAAGCAAAGCCAAGGATGTTCTTGCAAATATTAAAAATCATTATTTTTACTTGTATAATGTTCAGGCAATAAGATGAACAAAATAATAATGACCAAAAATTCATACTACAGCATGTACCACCATGCTTCACAAATAGTTGCATGTATTTTTTTGGAAAGATTGTTCCTCATTTGATACTATTAGTAGTAAAATCATGTTTGATATGCTTATGTGCGTCATAAGCAAAGTACATTATCTCTAGCACTATGACTATGTTAATGCCATAAAGTATGCACAAGTATAATTAGGACAAGGATTAGTTCGATCTTAATCATGTAACACCATCAACTTTCTTGCAACTATAAAGAGAAACTCCTTCAAAAGTTCAGATATCACAAGTACGCACAAAATGAGCATACACTATATGTATAAAGACCAAATATCACACATGAAACTAATGAAGACAAGAAACAATGATACAAGGTAGCATGTGTGTATGCCTACTTGAGTACTATTTGGTAAGTAATGCTCCACATCCAATATTGTTTGAAAAATAAGTCACTGATTTTATAAACCTCTTACAAAATCTCTCCTCAAATGGTCAATGCATAGAATCACAGCCCACCACATAGTAAATGGCTACGTGATTTGTAGCATATATTGGAACCCCTTGACCTATATAACATAGGGCACAAGACTGCACCTTAGTACCTTAGAGCTCAATTGCAAACAAGAAATCCAAAAGGTTTGCGAAAAATGGCATAGCTCCTCCCACTTAGCAAGAATTTCCAATTACATGACATGTCACAAGCATCGATAATGCAAAGAATACAAAATGCATACCAAAAATGGCAATAGATGCATGTCCAATTTAACCAAAAACAGAGTGGGACCTCTGGCTTGGAACAACAAGATCCAAGACTTAAAATAAAATTTGAAAGAATTCTTAAAGAAAAATGTCCTAGGGACAGTCATGTAGCAAAGGTTTTCCTTTATAAACACAAGAAAGGAAACTTGTATGAAATTTAAATCAGATAATTAAATAACATAATGCTGATTTGAAGGAAGAAAAAAGAGTTCACTGAATGGAAAGATTTTCTTCAAATGGATACACAACACAACTTTAAAGAATTATTGAATAAAAACTCAAGCACAAAGATGATACATCCATATAAATTCCAAAATGCCCAAAGGACATGTTACAACAAAATCTAGCACCCCCGTATGATGTGAAGTCCCAAGTATCAAAAGGGCTAGTCTTGTGCACTCCGGAAGGCTACCCATTGTCACCACAGTAGCTCTTCCTCGCACTTCTGGTTGGCTCTTCTCCAATTCAAGGGGGCTTCCCTAAATATAAGATTGCTAAGGCTATGGAGTGGAGGCACAAGGTGATTTTTTAAGAGAAATCCTTAACAAAATGTACGGTAGTAGTATAATGGATTATTGAATGTTGTGAGAACAGAAAGTGATGGAAAACCCCAAGACTAGTGCCTACCAAATCTTGGGAAAATGGAGTCAAAAAGGCATGGATCTAAGAGGGCTAATGCATGAATATGTAAGGTAAATAAGGGTTGCTATGCATGCCACAAATCAGCCTTAGCTTGCTGAAAATTGATGCAGAAAATTTTTCTTGGAGAGCTAGGGCCTAGGGTGCTACTCTAAAACAAATCCATGAAGGTGATGTTGTATTAATTCAAGCAACAACTTAGTTTGTTAGATGCAAGTTTAATATAACAGCAATGAATATAAGAGGAATTAAATTCTCACATTACATCATCCAAATGGTAGATACACCATCACATGGCCTTCATGACTAGTTACAAGGGTTTCCAACAAAATAAACATGTGAAAGAATTGCATAAATAAAGCCTCACATATGATGGATGCAATACCTCCAATCTTCCATGCAAGCAACCAAGCAACCCCATGTTGTCTAGGGCTCAACACCCTCCTTAGAAATGCCCAATGCTCCTCCTCCAATGCAAGGTGTCCTCCAAGCAAGCAACCTCCCTCCATGTGTTGGCTACATGAAGAAGTCACCAAGCTCCATAGGTCTCCAACACTCCATGGAACAATGTCATACAAACATCCATACAAGGTCTAGCAACTCAAGAGTAAGCCACCTCCAATGTCCAAGTCCATCATGGAACACCAAGGGTCAATCAACCATACACCATGCGCCCCACATCACATGAAGCACCCCCACACATGGTGTAAACACTTTCCAAGTAACCCCAAAAGCTAATAGATGAATCATGAGATACATTTCTTATATTTGAAGTAATTTTATACTATCTATTTAGTTTTGAGTCTTGATTGGATAGCTATCAAGATTCAAAAGTGAATGTGTGATGTACCATTTGACATCTAATACATCTTATATACCATTCTTCTTTTCATCTTTATGTGGCAATGTGATTATTTAATATTGTTAGTTTATATTTTTCAAAAATGAGTATATTTTGCATTTTTTTAATTTGTCGATATTTTCTCAATTTCTCCAATATCCCAAGTTTATGACCCAGGTCGATAAATAGTTGATAACAATATTTGCAACATTGGACAATATAGTGTACAGAAGATTCAAATGGAAATGGCACATTTATAGCAGCTGCTAGAGTTTTGCAGTGTGGCCCCTTTCAACATGAACAGGGAACCACCTCGCCCCTTCAATGCCCAGTCAGGGCATTCTCACTGTGCCAATAGTAAGCCACGCCACAAGGCCAGAAAATAAGTTGATGAGAGGTGGGAACAAGCACAAATGGCCTCTTCCCTCAATGCATAACAACAAATTCCCAACTCTGGCACTGGGCATTTCTAAGGCTCAGAAGCCCCTAGAGCCAGGCAACACCAATCCTCCAGTTAATAGTTGGGGTCCAGACTCCAACCACAAATGATCATGATGAGCCCCTGTTGGCTTGGTTATTTAGTAATTTTTCTCGTGCACTATTCCCTATGATTGCTGTTTCTTTGGACCTTTGGTTATTTTGGACTTATTTATGGTTGCGGTTGTATGTATCAGGTGTTTTGGCATAAGCCAACCCACCTTTTGAATTTTTTTTAAACTGTAGAATTTGTGCTTCTGTAGGCTGCATGCGCACCCCATGTTTTTTGTTTAAAATCTCTGTAAATATTGCTTATTACTAGTCAAAGGAAGCTTTTATGTCAAAAAAAAAAGATATGTTTAGGTTGATAAAGTATATACAAAAGATGGTTACAAATTACAATCAATTACCTAGTTGTACCATGTAATTAGAAATTGATAGTGGGAGCTTTTCAAGATGTGAAAAGTCATGTAAGCAGTCTGCACAAGTCTCCTTCAAAGATATTCTAGCTAGAAATTCCCCTCAAACGGCAGGTCTCGGCCTAAGGGTGAAATTAAGTCTCCCATAGCTTTTCTGAATCAAGCTTTATGAGTAGATTCCAATGAAGAAATTCCATCTTTGAAGTTGGATAATCCCTTCAATAAGGAGGTGAGCTATTTAACAGCTTTGGACCTTATCTGTAGGCTAAATGACCTATGGCCCAATAGAAACACTCTACTTGAAAAGATTCTTGGATGTAACCAGGGTTTCTGGAGGCAATATTTCACCTTATCTTTATGCTCAAGAGGAAATTTTATCATTGAATTTGTTGTTATGGATGTCAGAGATAAAATCTTTAAGCAGGTCACTTGGTATTAGGAAAATGCAAGGCATGCAGCCTTGGCTTAAGGTTTTTGATCCTGCAACTATGGTAATGTCCTCCATTCCAATATTGGTAAAGCTACCAAACTTGCCATTGCATTTCTAGAAGGATGTGTTTGGAGGTATAGGTAATTACACTATCCAAAATGCATCTCAGAATTTTTGGCAACTAATAAAAAAATGATTTTACATGCAACCAAATCTTTTCTGAAATGGGTTTGGTGGAAGGGTTATGAGAAACCATTCTATTAGAATTTGAAGGTGCTACTTGGAAGCAGAATCTGGACTACAAAATATGTCAACGATGGGATGCAGAAGTTTCATGAACATGAATGTGTAGCTGTATCCTATCCAAGAAGATTTTCAATTATCCAAAAGAGAAAAATGTATATTACAAAAATCAAGATGAAATGAAAGAGATAAGGAGGAAAAGAGTCACCCAGGTTTGGGGATGTCTATAAGGTCTAAAGTGACCTTCCAGAAGATAAGAAAGTTCAAGAAATGAAAGAGTGAAAATGCTACCCATGGTAGTGAATAACCAGGATGAAGAAAATAAATTTTGATTTTCTCCTCCCTCACCTAAGCAAGGGATGGAAACAGAGAAATTAGAGTCCAGTGAAGAAAAGAAAAGGGCAATGCAGTTAGGAGCATCTCTCAAGAGGGCAAGAATCAATAGAATTTGTTATCAAAAAATATTAGGAAGGATATAAAGCAGGAGGTAACTTGGGCTACAACTCTTCCAATCCTATCAGAAGAAGACAAAGGAAGCAAGCTTTCAATACTGAAGAAAGAAATCCCAGATCCAGGAAGAAATTATTAGACTTTTCTAGGTATTGATCTTGTTTTAAAGATGTAGACCCGCATAACTGGTAGAACTTATCCAAATGTTGTACTTTCAGCTTATTCATTCAGTAACTGTTCACCAGAATAGATTAGATGTACTAGGTTAGTTCAGAATTTGCCATTTGGTGATAGCTATAGGGGTAGCCGAATGTATGTACTTTTGCAATTATGAGAATCAGTTTCAATTGAAAAAAGATTACAGATGTTTAGATTATCAAATTCAAAATTGTTGTTTTCTTAGAAAATAAACAACTTAACAAGCTCTACCTGGTTTGGAAGAATAGGAAAGCACTACAAGTAAAATGACAAAATTGACCATGGAAATTTTTGATAATGTGCTGCCAAATAACTAACAACAGAGTACCCAGTTCAACAGTTGAAGAAGATAACTCCTTGATGAACTTCGCAACACGTGTTGAATCTGTTGCTCTAGCCGAGGATGCTGATTTCTGGATTTCAGCAGCTTTATAGCCTTCATTGTGAAAAGATGAATCTGACTTCTCGGCAGTTCCATAGCTTGTGCTGCTGCCATCACCATGAGCATCACCCTGTAAAAATAACGTATAAAGCAACTCATAACTAGAACTTGTCCCAATCAGTGTAAGTTTTAACAGACCCAAGTCCTAAAAAGAATGGCACGCAAGGACAAAACTTGAAACGGTCTACAGAATACTATTGAAAGCCCACCTTTAATAAAACCTCTTAACAAACAAAGTCCCAAAAACAGTGAAGAGAAAATAAGGAGATCTAGGGACAAATGTAAAAACCTTTGCAGTTGCCTCATTATTTTGGTTTGTACCTAAGTCATTCTCCGAATCACTTCTGCCAGAAATTGAAGTGGGCTCAGCTGAACCAGAATTAACTGTGTCATCTGTTTTTCGGCTCAACAGAACTTTACCAGGAAAACTACGCCCTTTAAGCAATCTACAGAGACAACACAAGTTTTTTAATTGTAAGAAATTTACAAATAAAAGCACCCTCATCCCATACCAAATTATTAACAGATGTTAGAAGAAACTGGAATGAACAGGAACAGTTAAATAAGCAAAACTTCCTAGAACGACATATAATTGGTCAAAGAAATGTGTAGGCATCACACTAGAGCAAAAATCTAGCTACCAATATTTGCTCCAAGCATAAGCTAAAAGCCAGTAATGCCAACATGGTTTGCACAGGCATGCCATTCTGGGTACCGGAAGTATATAATCCCAAAAATTCTATGTTTTGGTCAACCTCAGAATTTTATCTTTGCAAAGCAAGTTCAACATAATTACTGGAATCAAAAAAAGGCACCTGTCTTTGTCCAAGTCATCCAATAGATTACTAAAACATGTACTCCAGCCCCAAAGTACAGCAAAGGCAAAGCATTTCAAAAATGCGAGGAAAATGGACAAAATAAGATTGAATATGATAACATAGAATTCTGGAAACTGTAAGACCTTGAAAGATTTCTAATAATAGTTACGAGGGTTTGAAGGTTCAGCTGCAAGTGCAAGAACAGGTACAAGTAAGATGCAGTTACATTGTTTTAAAATTTTGATTTCAATAGTTCGTGGGTACAGCAGTTATGGAGAGTCGTGTCGGGCAAAGTATTAACCTAGTATAGTTACACAATCCCAAGCGAGTTCCTTAGAATTTAACTAAGAATTACAACAATTCCTCATTGCGATGAGATTAATTTATGCCTCGCCTCAAACTTAATATGATTTTAAACCTTGAATGGTTGGGATGTTGTTTTTTTACAACAATGGGGGCAACCTCGGAGGACACGACAATGTGACCCCTATCGAGGGACCCCGCCCACTGGACATCAATAAACTTGACTAATAGTGACGATTTTATCCATGATTTTGCAAACTGGAATGACATCGAAGATTGTGGTGTTTGCTATAATCCTTGTGCCCTGGTTAGACTTGTACTACTAGCAATTTTTTTAATTAGCAAGCTAGGGATTTTCTATAGCTGACAAGATCGCAATATAGTTGTTTTAGTGTAGAGAAATTTAAAATTTTCCATTTGTAATCATGTTACACCATGCTTGAATCACGAAATAGCAGTGATGTATAATGGAAACTCCATAAATGTCAACCCGTCATTGATTATCTCTCCTCGACGACAGATTTTGATAACATACTAGCGACTATTTCCACATATCAGCAATATTTCTCTGTTTCTTTTGAAAATCAACCAATAATAGCAGTGGTATTATTATTTTTCAATATAGCAGCATTGTGATTTCCAAATGCAACACACACTTATTCGATCTTTCTCTAGATCTGTAACTACAATTTCAGGTGTTTTCTATGGGTTTATATTCTTTGGTTAAAAGTTGTGCTCGTTTTGTATTGTAAGTTCAACAATGTTCCTGCTTCTCTCTCTCTCTCTCTCTCTCTCTCTCTCTCTCTCTCTCTATATATATATATATATATTTTGGAATGAAAACAATGCCACAAAATAGCAAAATTAATTGAGATGGTCAAAGGCTAAGATAAAAGAAGCTCTAAAAAAATATATGTGGCCAAAGGCCGGAATCGGATCACTATCTACTAGACAACATTGGAAGTGTCAAGGAAGGGGCTCCGATACCAATGTAATGAATCAAAGTGGTTCACATAACGAATTTCCAAAATAAACAGGACAATTAATGAGAAATCAACCTATTGAATATGTAATATGATTGATAGATGATTACAAAAACATGTGATGTTGTGTACCAGTATATATTAAGTCACATACTTGAATAGAGTCATAGACATGTGTTTTATGAAGATTTTCCAGGTCCTAACAAGCAGCCAACTAGGTCTGTCTTTGACCTTAAGTTGGCTCAAAGTTTCAACTGTCAAACAAGGGTTTGCTGATGTTTTATAACAGCAAACTGTTCAGGAACTTCTTTGTTGTTTTGTTACGGTTACATACGCCATTTAGGTGCTCTAGCATGTAGTTTGTGTCACCAAGATGTTAGCACATGCATACCATAAATTATGTAACACACCTAGAGATCTTTACTGCTGAAATAATGTTGTTCTAAACACTAGCATACATGAAAATGAACACAGGTATTTTTGGTCAACATGACCATGGATAAAGTCCCCCCCGGGAAAACCAGTTTGGAATATGAGTGTATATATGTGGAGAAAGAAGGTGGAATACAACAAGTACATGAAAAAAATGAACCTGATACAATAGCAGCTTGACTCAAGGTGCAACACAAGTCCAAGAGGTAGAGATGCGCCCTAGCATGGTGCGTCCTCCTCACAAGTTGTCCAATCCACTGAAATGAAGCGCCCTAGCTACTGGAAGATCTGATGGAGAAACCCTTGCACACAACTCTAAATCTGTGTTGTAGCTCTCCGCTAAAACTGTCTTCAAAGCTTGTAGTTTTTGTCACCAAGATGTTAGCACATGCATACCATAAATTATGTAACACACCTAGAGATCTTTACTGCTGAAATAATATTGTTCTAAACACTAGCATACATGAAAATGAACACAGGTATTTTTGGTCAACGTGACCCTTTATAAAAAACCCCCGGGGAAAACCAGTTTGGAATATGAGTGTATATATGTGGAGAAAGAAGGTGGAATACAACAAGTACATGAATCAAATGAACCTGATACAATAGCAGCTTGACTCAAGATGCAACACAAGTCCAAGAGGTAGAGATGTGCCCTAGCATGGTACGCCCTCCTCACAAGTTGCCCAATCGACTGAAATGAAGCGCCCTAGCTGTTAGAAGCTCTGATGGAGAAACCCTTGCACACAACTCTGAATCTGTGTTGTAGCTCTCCGCTAAAACTGTCCTCAAAGCAATCTGGCCACAGCAAGTCCTCCTTGCTATAAGTGTGCCCTCCTCCTCAAGTGTTCCCTCCTCCAAGCAAGATCAACTCCCACAAATAAATGAGGGTCTAAGCCTCTTGGCTACCTCCATGAATGGGGGTGCCCAAGCTTTCCTCAACCATAGCCTCAAACCTCATCCTCATGCTCCTCCTCAAACTCTCCAAGTGAGCAAATGAATGAATGAGCTCCTCTTTGCCCTTTGCACCCCTCTTAAACCTCCATAAGGAAACATAAGTATTGGATGGATGAGATCATCCTATCTCATCTCCAATCTAAGGTTGAGATCATCCCATAATAATCTCACTCAAAAACCCACTTTGGATTAAGTTCCCTAAGTTCACTTTATGTCTCCTAATTCACCCACAAAGTGAATTAATAGTCATTTAGGATAAAATGACCAAATTTCACTTTTGACTTAAATCTCCTAAGTCAAAGTGAAATTAGACATAAAGTACAAGGCACAAAATACATAGTACTTCCCACATGTGTTTAGAAGCTCACAAACACAAGGGGAACACTTACCAAGGTACACAAATCTCAACACTCCCTCTTACCGAGGAAAGTGTTTCTCACCAAGCCCATCTTGTCTCTGAAGTAGACATGTTTGCCCCTTGGCATGGCCTTGGTGAGGATGTCTGCAATCTGCTCGTCAGTCAATATATATTGTAACTGTATTGCCCCTCTCTGAACCCAATCTCTAACGAAGTGATATCTGATCTCAATGTGCTTCGACCGATCATGGAAAACTGGATTCTCAAAGAGTTTGATACAACTCTAATTATCGCAGTGTATGACGGTCGGTGGCAACTCCTAACCAAATAATCCTACCAGCATCTTACGAAGCCAAATGGCCTTGCAACTGGCATGACTGGCCGCCATGTACTCTGCCTCGATGGAACTCAAAACAACTGACTTTTGCTTCCGGTTGAACCAGGAAACAAGTCCTGACCCCAAACCAAAGCAGCACCCTGAGGTGCTTTTCCAGTCAGTAGCACATCCTGCCCAGTCTAAGTCGGTGTAGCCAACCAAACTAACCCCATCACCTCGATATAGTCCAGGCTAAAATCAATTTTCCCAGCAATGTACCTCAACACATGTTTTGCCCCAATCCAGTGAACACTCCTCAGCTCTACCATATGTTGGTTGAGAGTGTTCACGGCAAAACAAATATCTAGTCTAGTGTTGACCAGATACATAAGTGAACCGATCAACTGCCTATAAATTGTAGCATCCACCAACTGGAAATCTGAAGCACTAAGCTTCTTCTAGTTAGTAACCGTGGGTGTCGACATAGATCTGCAGTCCTCCATCTGAAATCTGCTCAAAATATCTGCAGCATACTTTCCCTGCCCGAGAAATATGTGTCCCTCCTCCTGCCATACCTCCATACCCAGAAAATAGTGCATCAACCCAATGTCACTCATCTCAAACTCTAATGCAAGTCCCAGCTTGCACTTAGCTATGAGATCCTCTGCTCCTGTGATGAACAAGTCATCCACATACAGAATGAGAATGAGCGTGTCCTCACCTCTAATGATGTAATAGAAGTTAGGATCAACATCGCTCTTCTCGAAACCCACCTGAAGCAAGTATGTGTCAATACGTGAATACCAAGCTCTAGGAGCTTGCTTCAGACCATAAAGTGTCTTTCTCAAAAGGCACATGTGAGACTCCCTCTCACTCACCTCGAACCCCTTGTGGCTGCTCAATGTACACCTCCTCCTCTATGAAGCCATTTAGAAATGCGGTCTTCACATCCATCTGATGTATGCTCCAACCCATCTCTGCCGCTATGGCAATAATACTCTTGATCGAGGTGTATCTCGCAATTGGTGCGAATGTCTCATCATAATCGACTCCCTCTATCTGAGAGAAGCCTCGCGCCACAAATCGGGCCTTGTGTTTCTCTATGTTGCCATCTGTAGCATACTTGGTTTTGTACAACCACATGGAAGTCACAACTGACTTCCCCACTGGCCTCGAAACCACCTCCCAAACATCGTTGTGCAAAATGGAGTCATACTCTAGCATGGCCTCTTGCCAAACCTGCTGGTCCACTGCCTGTGCAAATGTTTGTGGCTCAGTGTCTGAAATACTCGTCACTAAAGCCAAATAGGATCCAAGTCTCACTGGAGGTCTACTCTCTCTGAACTATCTCTTGGGCTCTCCTACATTCTCCTTGGCTTCCTTCAGGGTCTCCTGAAACCATCTAGGTCTCCTCTTCCCTAAAGTAGTCAATGGAGAAGTAAGATCTCCCTGCCCAAGAGTATCTACCTCAAGTCTAGTCTCAATACTCTGAGATCCTGAAGCCTCTGCCCCCTCTGACTGAACACCCTCTGACTGTGACCCTGAAGCTGTGCAAGGTGACCTTGTCACCCCTGAAACTGGCGTACCAAAAACCTGAGGCCGTGCTCCCTCTGAGACATCAATGGGTGCCTCTGCATCATCCTCCACACTGACTCTCGACTCGAGAGATCTCTGAAAATCCCTACCCTCCTCAAATCTGACATCTCTGCTCACCACCACTCTCCTCAGTGATGGAATGTAGATCTGGTAGGCTTTGGAGACCTCCGAGTATCCAACTAGAATCCCCTGCTGGGTTGTGGGGTCTAGCTTTGTCCTCTTCTCTGAGGGGACATGAGAATAGGTCAAGCATCCAACAATCCTGATGTGCTCGACATCGGGCCTCCTACCAGTGAAGGCCTCCTCAGGAGTCATCTTCCCCAATATCCTGTGGGGACTCTTGTTCTGCAGGTAAACTGCAGTAGCACTCGCCTCTGCTCATAGGTAAAGAGGCAAACTCTGATCATGCAGCATAGATCTCGCTGCACCTGTGATCGCTCGGTTCTTCCTCTTGGCAACCCCGTTTTGTTGGGGGTTGTAAGGTACGTGTAATGTTCCCAAGCCAAATTTTTTGCTTGGAACACTAACTGCTCACTGTTTGTTATGTTTGCTTATGTGTCTGCAGGTTTACTCATGGAGTTACGCATTAGGGTTTATGTGATATTGATTAAGCAATGGAACAATAGATCTGAAGCATATAACATAAACAAGACAAGATGCAATAAAGAACACCAGTATAGGACCAATAATGTCATATCTAACCTTTATTTAGATAGTAGATAGATCCTTGCACAAGAGTTCTGCAGAATTGGAAGAAAACCCCAATAATATCAAAGATGGGTTGCCAGTCGATACAATAATAATCAATACAATAATAATAGCCTCCCAAAGGCTCTCTAAAGAGAAGATCCAAGCCTCCAAAGACCAACAGCTGCAATAGAAGACTGATGGGATGAGATACTAATCCAATATGTTGCAAAACCCCTCCAATTGGTTGAGTTGCGCACTGCCTTGGCTGTTGATGAGCCCCTAAATTTCGGCCCTCCTCTTCCTGTGCTCCAAATGCTCCCAAACCTTCCCAGAATGTAGATCGGGCTAGTAGAATCCCGCTGACCAAGTCTCAAGCTGAGAGGTGGAGTTCTGCCCCTCCAACTAAGCAAACCCTCAACTGGTTTGCACCCCCCTGGTTGACTGAATCACCTAGATTTCAGCCTCACTTCTAGAAGCCTCCAACTGCCACCAAAATCTACAGAATGATAGATCCGGGCAATGCAAGTAAGATGGTGAAATCTCAAGATGATCTATGATGATCCGAGCCACCAAATAAAGGAAACCTCTTCTTGCAGTGCGCCCCTCTCTCCTCTAAGTCGTGCCAAGCTCCAAGAAATAAACTGTTGGGATAACCTCCTCCGAAATAGACTAGAAATGATGCCAAGGACCATACGAAGAAAACCCAAATGCTCCTTTGCCAAGAAGCTCCCTCCTTTCCTCAGATCGAGCTAAACTCCTCAATGTGGTGCGCCCCCCTTACTGGAAACCCCCTAGGATGCCCACTAGCTTGCTTCTGCCACTAGATCAAACCCCTGCAACACTGTAGAATGGTGTGGGAGGATTATTTCACCTTCGGGACCAAGCTTGGATCAAGGAAGGTGGAATCTTTCACCACCGAGTTGATCTCTAGGGTTTTAGACTCAAAACCCTCAAAACTGCTTGTGCTCAAGAGCTCCAATGCAAAATATGATAATAATCCAGAATGCCATAGAAGTGTGCCCTTCCTTTCTTTTATAGCTCCAGTCTATTCATCAGTTGAGTTAATTAACCCTTACGATTAACTCTTAGCTTCACTCACCTTTTCTTTTCTTTCGTTGAGTTACCCTTTTTCACACAAAGTCAACTCAGCACTATAATGTTGTGTTTAGGAAGTGTCTTCTGGTTGACTTTGTCCCCATGATGCATGAGACTATAGTCTAGTGGGGATGGCTAGACTACTGAGTCTCTCCGGACCTCTTCATCAAGAGGTGGGGGACATTAAAGTACGATCATTTGTCTTCTAATCCCAATATGGGCACAAAAGTCTATAAACTAAGTGGATGAATACTCTCCTCCGTCATCCGACCGCAAGACCTTGATCTTCTTTCCAGTCTGGTTCTCCACAAGAGCTTTGAACTCTTGGAACCTCTCGAAGACCTCACTGTTGGTCTTCAGGAAATAGATCTAGGTCTTCCTTGAGTAGTCATCAATGAATGTGAGATAGTACTCACGACCACTCAAGAACGCCCGAGACATGGGCCTACACACATCTGTGTGTACTAAATCCAGTATCCAAGCTGACCTGGTGTCACTGCTAGGGAACGAGGCCTTGGTAAACTTACCAAACGCACACCCTCTGCAAACATCCTGATGCTCTGTACTGATTTGTGGCACTCCTGTCACAACCTCTCTCAGTCCTCCAAGAGCCCCATGATGAAGGTGAGCCATCCTCCGATGCCATAACTCACATAATTGTCTGTTGTTGTCGTTGCTCACTGCCAAGGCATGAAGAGGCTAAAAAAGTGATTTGAACAGTTTCCCATCCCTCACTCCAATCACTTGTTCTGAGGTGAGAGAGGACCCCATAGGGTATATGAAGACCTCTGTCCCTCTAAAGGACACCACAAGACCTCTATCCTGGAGGGTGGAAACTGAGATCAAATTCTTCTTCAGCCCAGGGACATAGAGAACATCCCTAAACGATATAGGTTGCATGCCGTCTCTCTGAAAGGTAACAATGTCAATCCCAACAACTCTGACCAAGGAGTCATCACCGAGAGCAATCTCCATCCTGACCTATGTGTCTCTGAGATCAGTCAAATGCTCTCTCACTCCAGTCATATGGCTTGAAGCCCCACTGTCAATATACCAGATACTGGGTGTCGTCTCAACTGAAGTAAAGCATATGAGGAAAGCACACTCTCTCTCAAACAAAGTCTGAAACTCTGCCTCCTCTATTGTAGTTGTAGTACCACCCCTCTTCTTCTTCCTATTGGGACATTGTCCAGCATAGTGCCCCATCTTCTTACAAACAAAGCAATTCACTTTGCTCATATCTCTCTTCTGCCCACTACTGCTCTCTCCTTGTGGCGAAGCCCCAAACTTGGGACCCTGTCGACCTCCCTTGCCGGTCTTCTTCTTGCCCTTTGTCCAAAGAGCAAGATCCTCATCACCCTGCAATGTCTACTGCTATCCAAAAGCCTCTAATGTAAGTCTAGTCTCCTCCTGAACGAAATCATCCCACATCCTCTCCCAAGTGGGCATGATCTCTTTGGCAACAATGCCACGAACAAATGGACCCCATGGTTTGGTGAAGTTGTTTAAGGCTGTCCTCACCATAGAGTCTGGGTCCACTACCTCTCCAATGGCTCCAAGCTCGTCTCTGATCTGGGTGTATTGACCAAGGTAAGAAGTAACCGACTCATTCTTGAGCATGTGAATGCCCCTGAGTCGATCAAACAGAACCATCTTTCGGTTCTAGTTAGAGCACTGGTAAAGCTTGCAAAGAGATGCCCACATCTCAAATGCATAGTCTTTCCCAGTCAAGTGGGGAATGATGTGATCCCTCACTGCATCACACATCGCCCTCTTTGCCTTGTTGTTCCTCTTCCTGAACTCTGCTAACAAGACGGGAGCAGTAGGAGGAGGAAAAGCAACAGGCACCTCAACTATATCCCATAGTTCGAGGTCCTCTAAGACAAAGACGATCCTGGCCTTCCAAGGAGACCAGTTGCTAGCTCCAGCTAGCCTATCCTCCACACGCATCTGAGATGCTGACATCACTGCCCATTGCAATCAAACTGATGCTACAACTGCAAAGGAACACTGCCTCACTCCTATCAACACAGGTGTGAAAAGAGGGAAACAAACAACGACCTCACTCCTAGCAATATAAGTGTGAAAAGAGGTCATGAAAAATCAGCCTCACTCCTAGCAAGTAAGTGTGAAAAGAGGCTGACAAAATGTCCACCAATTGTCCTACAACTCTCCACAATAATTCTGCCAACAAGCTGCCACTAAACTCTGTCAATGGCTGTCCACAAAATCTGCCCAAAAGATGTCTAGAACAGTCCACAAAATGTTGTCCAAAACTCAGCAAAAAATCAGCCACCAAGCTCTGATACCATGAAGATTTTCCAGGTCCTAACAAGCTGCCAACTAGGTCTGTCTTTGAYCTCAATTTGGCTCTAAGTTTCAACTGTCAAACAAGGGTTTGCTGCTGTTTTATAACAGCAAATTGTTCAAGGACTTCTTCTTTGTTTTGTTACGGTTACATAGGCCATTTAGCATGTAGTTTTTGTCACCAAGATGATAGCACATGCATACCATAAATTATGTAACACACCTAGAGATCTTTACTGCTGAAATAATGTTGTTCTAAACACTAGCATACATGAAAATGAACACAGGTATTTTTGGTCAACATGACCCTGGATAAACCCCCCCCGGGGAAAACCAGTTTGGAATATGAGTGTATATATGTGGAGAAAGAAGGTGGAATACAACAAGTACATGAAACAAATGAACCTGATACAATAGCAGCTTGACTCAAGCTGCAACACAAGTCCAAGAGGTAGAGATGCACCCTAGCATGGTGCGCGCTCCTCACAAGTTGCCCAATCCATTGAAATGAAACACCCTAGCTGTTGGAAGCTCTAATGGAGAAACCCTTGCACACAACTCCGAGTCTATGTTGTAGCTCTCCACTAAAACTGTCCTCAAAGCAATCTGACCACTGCAAGTCCTCCCTGCTATAAGTGCGCCCTCCTCCAAGCAAGATCAACTCCCACAAATAAATGAGGGTCTAACCCTCCTGGCTACCTCCATGAATGGGGGAACCCAAGCTTTCCTCAACCATAGCCTCAAACCTCATCCTCATGCTCCTCCTCAAACTCTCCAAGTGAGCAGATGAATGAATGAGCTCCTCTTTGCCCTTTGCGCCCCTCTTGAACCTCCATAAGGAAACCTAAGTATTGGATGGATGAGATCATCCTATCTCATCTCCAATCTAAGGTTGAGATCATCCCATAATAACTCACTCAAAAACCCACTTTGGGTTAAGTTCCCTAAGTTCACTTTATGTCTCCTAATTCACCCAGAAAGTGAATTAATAGTCATTTAGGCTAAAATGACCAAATTTCACTTTTGACTTAAATCTCCTAAGTCAAAGTGAAATTAAACATAAAGTACAAGGCACAAAGTACATAGTACTTCCCACATGTGTTTAGAAGCTCACAAACACAAGGGGAACACTTCCCAAGGTAGACAAATCTCAACATTTTAGACATGTGACCTTGGTGGTGGTTATTATTATTATTATTATTAGTGTATTTATGTTTGTTGTTTCCCCTTCTTGGACTTCTAAAAAATGAGGAAATCCATGCTTAATGTTTTGTTCTTCTACACTGACATTAATGAGAATGCATAAAGTGTACTAAGCCAGCATGCTTATCAAATGTTATAATTATTTGTTAATGAGTATGAATGATAATTGTTATAACGTGTTGTGTTACATAAGAATAGTCATTATCTTATCTAGGGTTACCACGCTGAGAGTCATGCCCATTGGCATTTTATGTATAAATAGCAAACATCATGATATCAATATGTAGCCTCATTGGCATCTAGTATCTATTCATTGTGATTCTTTGTGCTTGATCATAAATTTAGAAGTCACTTCAGTGACCCACGATTAGAACTCTGTGTTCTTATGTTTTGTACTATTCCTCTCTTAACTTGTCATAAGCATTATATTTGGGTACATATGTTGCAGATCACTTTACATGCCACTAATTTTCTACTACTAAATTTATACACAGTGTTAAGCATTACTCTGAAGTTAACAAATGGTATCAAAGCTTTGTTGGCTTCGATGGGACACTTTTGATGTCAAGCTGAGGAAACTCGGGATCCTAGATCGTTGTGTTGGGGGAGAACTTGTGTACAAAAGTTGTTGTTTTCACTTTTGTGGCAGATTTGTAATTGTTCATGATTGAGGAGCTTCAATTTGGTATATTGCAGTTAGTTCAGCTACAGTGGGAGGCTGTGATGGATCCTCACAAGTCAAGGATCGAGAAATTTACCAACCATGACTACAATCTTTGGAATTGGAAATGGAGTATTCGCTTATTGAGAGAGAGTCGAAGAATGTCATCATGAAGGACAAGATGCCTGATACTATGAAGGAGGACGATTGGGACAAGTTGAATGAGAAGGTCATTGTCTTGATTGGCCTTAACTTGTCTAACTCAGTGTTGATGAATGTGTCAAGGGAAAGTACAGCAAAGGGCCATTGTGATAGGCTCAGCAAGCTATATGAAACCAAGTCTCTCATGAACTCGATTTCCTATGGAAGAATTTAAATGCCCTTAAGATGATGGATGGTGATAGGGTGACCAATCACCTAAAATGTTTTCAATACTCTTGTAAATCATCTTAAGGCCACTTTGTTGCCCACACAAAGGTGGAGAATCTCAAGATAGAAGCGGTTGTTGGTCAATTGTTACAAGATGAAACAAGAGTATTCAACTTACTATGAGTTCGGAAACATTGGTGACAAAAGGACATGACAAGGAGAAGAGGAATAAAATATCTGGTGGAAGTAGAGCCAAATAAGGAGGGAGATATTCAAGTATAGGAAGGAAGCAACAAAAATTGATTTGTTGGAAGTGCAAGGAAAAGGGGAACAAGAAATGTGAGTGTATTGATGATTTTTCTAAGGAGAAAGATGACTCTTCTGTTGCAGTATCTAGCATGGAGGGAAGCATGCATCTTGCAGCTAGATGTTTGACAGTAAATGTTCAATAGAAGGCATCTCTGGTGGATTTTCGAGCTTCTTTCCATATGACTCCACATGGGGAGTGGTTCAAGGACTATAAAAAGGTTCACAATGGCAAAATATTTCTTGGTAATAACTTAATTTCAATTACGAAATTGTTGGTAAAGGCAGTGTAAAAATATGGATGGGTGAAGTAGGTATCTGATTCAAGGCATGAGTCAGATATAACATGCATTCTACTCTCAATTAGCCAGTTTGTTGATGCTCGAGTTGAAACAATCTTCACCAAATAAGGGTGTAAATTGCTCTGTGGAGCCATTACTTTGGCCAAGGCTTGAAACTTCATACAAGTTGGATGTGACTACTCCTGTCAAGGGTAATGCTTATTCAACATCCATGGAAAATAGAAAACCATTGGGAGCACCAAAGATGCCAAGCTTGATGTTGTGGCATCGAAGGATGGGACATCTTAGAGAGAAGAGCCTATGAGACATGCACCGAGAATATTGTTAGTGGATTAGAAGGTATAGAACTTGATTCCTTTGAATTTTGTGAAGCATGTGTCCTTGGAAAACAGAAAGAATTTCATTCTTTTTAAATGACTACAGAACTCAAGAGATTCTCGAGCTGGTGCATTCAATTATTTGTGGGGTAATGGATGTGGCTTCCATTGGAGGATCTAGATATTTCATCACCTTCATTCGTGTCTTCTCAAGAAAGTGGTCTACTTTACGAAGTTGAAGGGCAATGCTCTTAAGGTCTTCAAGATGCCTATTGTTGAAGTTGCAAGGCAAACTAACAAGAAGATGAAGGCCTTAATGAATGATAACAGTGATGTAGGTATTGTTCCAAAGAATTTGATGCATTTTGCAAATCATGTAGGACTGTAAGGCAGAAGTCCACTCCATATTCACCTTAGCAAAATGGAGTATCTAAAAGGTGGAACAAGACTTTGTTGGAGAAGGCTAGAAGCATGAGTGGATGCTGGATTAAACAAAGGATTTTGGGTTGAAGCTGTGCATACAACAAATTACAAGAACAATTTATCACCTAGCTCCATTTTAGGTGGTAAGACACGAGAGGAGGCAAAATGCCCTCTTTATCGCATCTTAGAGTCTTTGGATGTTAGGCTTACATGCATGTGCCTAAGGACAACAATAACAAGCTTGACAATAAGTCTATCAAGTGAATTCATATCGACTATAATGAAGGGATCAAGGGGTACAAATTGTGGATTCCATCTAAACATCGCTATGTATATAGTCAAGATGTGATCTTCAAAGAAGAACTTCTCGGAAGAGACCAAGCTAAAGATTCTGTCCACAGCATGGGGTAATTCCAAAACTTAAAAATCAACGATTTGGAATTGATCATCATGTATTGGAGTAGTCGAAGATGGTCAACACAAGTGACAATCACATCAGATCTCCACTACGTGAGGTCCAATCATGTACAAGTCAAGAAATTGACATTACTGAAGAATAAGATGAGGTGACTAGTTAGTGAAGAAATGGTGCTAAGCAATTCCAAATTAATGGTGAGCATTCCAAAAATTATCAAAGAGATCAAAATCTCAAAAGAAGTCTTTGGAAAAGAAAAGTGCGTAATAGGTATGGTTTTTAGCCTTTTGATTTTATCTATTTTGCTGTGTCTTCCATGTGTTATGAACCCAGAAATGTGAAAGAAGCCCTTAGTAGTAATCAGGCAACTCATTGGAAGAAAGTCATGGAGGAAGAAATGAGGGCTCTTGAGCAGAACTAGATTTGGCATTTGCAAGAGTTGCCTGAAGGTAGGAAGGTAGTTGGTTATGAAAGGATGTTTAAGTATGGAGTTGATGGTTCTATGTCAAGATACAAAGCTCATATGTTAGCATAGGGATACTCTAAATTTGAGGTTATAGATTATGATGAGTCTTTCTCCCCAGTGGCCAAATTAGGTTGGCATAAGCAATTGCTTATGTAGGCCTAATAGTTAAGAACATGTGTTTCCTCCTTGTAGGACACATGTTCGAATCAGTACTGGGGTAAGTTATGTACACCTCCATGGACTACATAGTGAAATCATTACACAGAGGGGTTCCCTTGTCCCATAAACAAGGTGGTCTCAGACATCCATTTGGTGTCTAGCTAAGCCATGACCTTAAAAATATATTATTATTATGATCAAGTATATTAATGAAGAGTTCAAGGAGGAATCTTCATGCAATGGCTAAAAAGATTTGAGGTGGGCAGGAGAGAAGGCTTGGTGTGCAAATTGAAGAAATCATTATATGATATGAAGCAATCCCCAAGGCAATGGTACTAGAAGTTTGATAGATATGTGATTGGGAAAGGCTTTATAAAAAGTGATCTTGTTCATTGTGTCTACTACAAGCAGCAAGATAATCACTAAATCTAGTGATTAGCCTTATATGTTGATGATATTATCTTGAATACAAAGAATTGATCAAGGAAACCAAATATGAATTGTCAAGTGAGTCTGACATGAAGGATCTTGGTCCATTGCATTTTTGTTTGGGTATTGAGGTGAGAAGAGACCACGAGAATAGAAAGTTGTGAATTAGCCAAAGGAAGTATGTTGAAAACATGCTTGAACTCTTTAGGATGTATAACTATGCACTAATTAATACTCTATCTCAAGTGGGAGTATTGTTGTTTAATGGCATGAATCCTAGGAGTAAGCAGGAAGAAGAAGAAATGGCAAGAGTGTCATATTCTAGTGCAGTTGGAAAACTCATGTATGCCATATATATTATTATTATGATTGGGTATATTAATGGAGCGCTCAAGGAGGAATCTTCATGCAATAGCCAAAAATATTTGAGGTGGGTAGGAGAGAAGGCTTGGTGTGCAAATTGAAGAAATCATTATATGATATGAAGTAGTCCCCAAGGCAGTGATACTAGAAGTTTGATAGATATGTGATTGGGCAAGGCTTCATAAAAAGTGATCTTGTTCATTGTGTCTACTGCAAGCAACAAGATAATCACTAAATCTAGTGATTAGTCTTATATGTTGATGATATTATCTTGAATACAAAGAATTGATCAAGGAAACCAAATA
>SNQJ01S0004288.1:164703-203704 GCA_010110895.2 Picea sitchensis
TGATCTTGTTCATTGTGTCTACTGCAAGCAACAAGATAATCACTAAATCTAGTGATTAGTCTTATATGTTGATGATATTATCTTGAATACAAAGAATTGATCAAGGAAACCAAATATGAATTGTCAAGTGAGTCTGACATGAAAGATCTTGGTCCATTGCATTATTGTTTGGGTCTAGAGGTGAGAAGAGACCACGAGAATAGAAAGTTGTGAATTAGCCAAAGGAAGTATGTTGAAGACATGCTTGAACTCTTTAGGATGTATAACTATGCACCAATTAGTACTCTATCTCAAGTGGGAGTATTGTTGTCTAATGGCATGAGTGCTAGGAGAAAGCAGGAAGAAGAAGAAATGGCAAGAGTGTCATATTCTAGTGTAGTTGGAAAACTCATGTATGCCATGGTGTGCGGAAGGCCGGACTCAGCCCATGCAATGAGAGTTGTGAGTAGGATTATGGCCAATGCAGGTAAATCATATTGGACAATTGTCAATAGGATATTAAGATACCTACAAGGCACCAAGGATTATGTTATTTGCTATCGTGGACATGGAGGCAACAAACTTCAAGTGCATGGTTTTGTTGACTCTAACTTTGGTGGTGATGTGGACAAGGGAAGGTACACAAATGCCTATATTTTTATCTTATTTGGAGGAGTTGTAAGTTGGAGGAACAAGAGGCAACAAATGGTTGCCCAATCTAGTACAGAGGTAGAATACATTACCACTACAAAAGTTTGTAAGGAAGTGGTTTGGCTATAGCATTTGTGTGGAGAGATTGGTTTCAAACAAGGGCCCATAGGTGTGACAATCATAGTGTTATTGATTTGACAAAGAATCCCAAGTCCCATTCAAGAACAAAGCATATTCGAGTAAAATTCCACTATATCAAAGAATTGGTAAAGTCGAGTGAGGTGATGCTACTCAAAGTGAAGACTCAAGAGTCAAGATGATGTAGTTGATGCTTTGACCAAGGCTTTGGATGGAATTAAGTTTTCTTGGTGTAAAGGAAAGGTGGGCATACAAGCTTGTCCAAAGTAATTTCCAAGTGGGAAATTGTTGGGGAGTGTGTCAATTACTCATCAACAAGGACATTAAGAAGAATGCATAAAGCATACAAAGTTGGCATGCTTATTAAATGTCATAATCATCCATTAATGAGTATGAATGATAATTAGTATAACATGTTGTGTTAGATGAGAATGGACATTATCTCATCTAGAGTTACCATGTTAAGAGCCATGCCCATTGGCATTTTATGTATATATAGAAATCATCATGAGATCAATATGTGGACCTGTTGGCACATTGTATTTATTCATTATGATCCTTTGTGCTTAATTAGTGATTTAGGGGTCACATAGGTGACCCATAATCAGAACTCTGCACTCTTGTCTTTTACATTATTCCTCTATTATCTTGTCGTGAGCATTACATTTGGGTATATATATTGAAGATCCCTTGCATGTTATTAATTTTGTACTGCTAAATTTATTCACATTGTTAAGCTCTTCTTTGAAGTTAACCATAGGTTCTGTTGCCGCCTTATACACACCTCGGATAACGTGGAAGAAATCTTCAATCCACTGGGTGTGTCCTTGGGGGCAAGTCTCGAGTGAAGGTGTTGTCACCTGATCCTCAACTCCTCCATCTAGGCCAACTCCTAATGAAGACAAGGGGGTAGTCCCTAAAGAAAATAATCTAAGGCTTGAACTAAGCTAAGTACAAGAAATGAAATCTAGGAGTTTATTGCAAACAAGAGCAAGATATAAATAACTCTACACTAGCAGCATATATGACACATCAAAGGAAATTTGCTAGTGCTGGAAAGTTAAACATTCAAGATACTTGCATATATATGATATAACTTAAAAAGGAAATACAAGTGCTTGAAAGGAAATGATAAGCAAAATAATGAAATGTAGACCAGTGCCATAATATAAAAGTTGCAAGATATAAAATGTTGTTGAAATGGAGATTGTATTGTAAGTGCTCTTGTAAATTTTATTATGAGTTTATTAGGTGGAGTGATTGTTGTGAGTGCAAGTCACTATGTGATATGTGTGCAAAAGTGATGACAAAAAATAAATATAATCTAGATTTGGCCTCTTAGAGGCTATCCTTCAGATTGGATGTTGAACTATGCGGGTGTCCAACAAGGAGGATATCCCTCTGACTTCACACAGTAGTTGAAGAGAATGTTGAAGGTCCAACACGGGGAGAACTATGTTCTGAGAGTGACCGCCTGACTTCACACACAATCTCTCTGCATTTCCAATTGAACAATAGCAACCAAAAGATTGTCCTATAAAACTACTCCGCACTGACCAACCCCCATTCTGTATGAGCTTACTTCCAAAGATCGAGACTAAGCTCGCAGAGGAAGGGCCAAGAACAATACTAGGGGGAGCTGAGGGGATGGTTTATTTGCCAACTTGAAAAAAATGAAAATAAATTGCAGAAATTGAAACTAATCAAAAAAAAATTAAAATTTACCCTACAAAATGAAATCTAACTATGCTAATCTAAGAAATTGAAATCTACTCTAAATGTTTTGTGATGCTTTTGATAAATTTTATGGTTTATTTTAGCTTCTTAAGTTAGTGAGAATTGTGAACATAAGCCAACATACGAAAAATTGCCAATCACACAAAGGACACCGTTCCCCCTAGGGGGGATGAAGAGTGGGCACTTTGTAGACCACTAATTTTATTAATGAGATTACAATTCTTTTTTGGGAAATGCTTGTGGTACCTTATAGAAACGAGATCACTAAGCTTACAAGTTTTCAAAAGTCTTTATTGATGAATGGGGTGCTCCTGGGGTCCCGGATAGTCCAAATCCGCCAAATTTTGGTGAAGTCTCCCCTTGGTTGGTTGTTCGCTAAACCTGCAAAAACAGCAATTTATTGTGGAGGAAAATGCCCCAAATTACTTTGGGACAGCCTGCAAAAAAAATGTTAGAAGATGGACAAAATTTATTCAAGAAAGCCTATGATAAACTAGTGAGTTAGAGACCAAGAAAGCAAAATTTAAACAAACTTTCTTAGTGGTTTTGTTTGCTGTTTTAGGATAGCAAATAAAGTGGCACTAAGTTTGTCAAATATAGATTTAAAGCCCTTAGAAAAAGAACTACTTCTAACCTTTTAAAATTTTGAAAAAAGGAAGCATGCTAAAAGTAACGTTTCCTATGCTAGATCTATTCTTGAGGTGAAACTTATCTTTGCATGCAAACTTAGATCTTAAATATTTGAAATGAAAATTGGATCTAAATGTTTGCATGCAACCAAGTAACCAAAAGAAAAGTAGAATTTTTGTGAGAGAGAGATTAGGCCTGCAAGGTGGAACTTTTTTTCTAGGCTATGGAGTATTTTTAGTGTTTATGCAGAGGGACTTTGTCCACTTAAAGCCTTCAAGCATGTGGAGGATACGCTAGGCAACTCCTTCCACTTCTTGGAGGATGGGCAACCTGCAAGCAAAATACTTCACAAACAGGGATGCGCATTCCCCTTTCCAATCAAATAAAGTGCTTCCTACACATGAGATCTCAATACCAAGTTAATCCATCAGGAAAAGTATGCAAATCAACAATCTCATAATATTCAAGAAAGTACAACCTATCAATCAAACTAGTCTTGATAAATTATACTATCTAGGAAACAATACCTTCATTCAAATGAAAAGATATGCAAAGTATGATACAAGGTTTCCTTGTATGATCAAATCAAGACAACATTATCCACACACATGAAGCACAACAACAATGTGATCTCCAAAGTCTTCTCTTTTATTCCACAAATGATCAACAATACAATCTGTTACAAGCGTTTCTCCTCTACTCCAACTAGTTTGCAAAGGGAAAGAGTGCTTCATTATATAGCAAAGAGGGTGGCAATCCCAAGAGATGGGGGCGCACCACTTGGAGGAGGAAAGGGAGCCAAGTGTGAGATATGGGCTGCCACCTCTCTCCAAACTCCAAGCTAGTGCCATGTGTGAGGGTGAGATAGAGAGGGAGGGCGCCACCTCTCAAGAGGTGAGCAGCCCTACTCAAGAGTGTGCCACATCTCCTCAAGAGGGGCGCACCTCTCCATAGAAAACTCTCCAAACTCAAGTTGGGACGCCACACAACCCAAGACAACTCGCAATGAAGTCACCCTTGAGTGCCACTCACTCTCCATCAAGTTCAATTAACTCAAAACATGCCAAAACATGTTTCTGGCATGTTTCCTTGATATTAGGGATGCTGATTTTTTCCTTTTTTATGTCTTTTATTTGACATTTTTGAGAGAAAATGACTTTAAGTGATTAGATAATCACTATTTTCCCTCAAAAAGGTAATACTTAGGTAAAGTGGACATTTTGAGTGTGAAACGAATACCCCCAAGGCATATAATGCCTCCTAGTACTACGTTTTTAACTTATTCACCAATTACAATTAAAATATCTCGTTTTTGCGGGAAATTTATTTTTGTATTAAATATTAAAAAACCTAAGGGGGACTTAGCGCATTTCCATGAGACTCTAGGAGGATGATTAGCATGGTAATATACATTAGACACTAGACTTAGATAACCAAGCTAAGGCCTAACCATCAGTACACACTCCAGCTTTGTAGGAAATGAGTGAAAAAACTCAAAAATTATAACTCACTTAAAAAATTCAAGCAAGAAATAACTAATAAGTAAAAAAACGCTCTAGAGTAATGCACTCATGATCAAGTCTTAGGGGGCTAAGCCTTTTACAAATCCATCATGCTAACTTCATCTTATTACAATTCCCCACCGGGGGTATGGAAATGCGGTATAGAAGAAGAAGAAGAAGAAAAAACGGGCCATAATGGCCGGTTGGACTTATGAACTCTGAATTTTGAACAAGCCTTTGTTCAATCTTTGGTGGCTCAACTGCAAGTCCATCCTAGTGCAACTTGGTGGGTAACAGGTTCCACTCCGCTTTGATTACCATCCTTAATTAAAACCTTGGGGGTCATATAGTTGGCCACCCTAGTTGCACCAACTCCTCCAATAGGATGTTAACACCGAAGCCCACATCTAGTACTACATGTTTCGTCTTTTGATCATTGATTTGCCACGACAATTCTAAGCTTTATAGTTACTAAGGTTTGTGCCTCTTCTCATAAAAAGAGATTCTCCACAACAGCATCTTCAACAATCGGTTTCTAGCCATCTTCACTAGTGTCCTTATCTGAAGTACTCCTTCCCTCACTCTACATTGTCTTCTAAAAAACTAAAGAAGATAACATGGAAGAAAATTCTTTAAAAGGTGTTCCTTACAGATTACACACAAGAAGATTTACTTTTAAGGCAATTTACTAGTATAGAATAGAGAACACAATAATTAGACTAGTATAGAATTTAGAGTACTATAGTATGTGTGCATTACTTAGACTAAACCAACTAAACCACTTAGTCCTATGCTGGGTATTTTCTAGCTAGAACAGATAATATCATTGTCTATCCAAGAAATATTTGACAGCATTGGCTTCATGGCACGAGATTCCCTTAGGAGAGGTCTCTGTACACCCTGGCTTAGGGTTAAGGCAGAACAACATAATCTATGGAAACAATGTATTTGCGAATTCTGCTCAATGGAGGAAGAGATTGAAGAACGTTTTATTTTCAATTTCCAATTTAGTATCAAATCTGAGGTATATACTGGTGCCTCTTCAGAGATTTTAGTGGTATATCCTCACCATCTTCAAGTAGAATAGATATTTTATTAGGAAGATAATTATGCACAGGACGCTTCTTCTTTAGGATAGATAAACAATGTCTAGATATATTTAAATTACTTCCTTTTTCCATCCATCATCAAGCATCATTGAAGAAAAGAGTAACTCCAGCCATAAATGATATCTTGATCACCCGTCATTGAGCTACTTCAGAGATATATGGAGGGTTAACTTAGATTGATACCTCTTTGTTAGCTAAAGGTTTCTACAGAGATATATAGAGGATTGACTTCGCTTCGTTAGCCGTTGATAAGGAGATGGCGGATTAAGTGTTTAGACAAACACGAAGCAATATTACGGACCCTCTTGATAGGCCAATGTAATATATACTGGAGTAGCTAATATCGGTTGCATTATCAAAATTATTTACATTATTGTGAAGGAATTTGGCCATGGATTCTAGGATAGATAACTCTTTCTCAGACTCCTCAAGTTCCACATGATAGATACCCAAAGCTGCCTGACTTTTCTATTTTAGCATAGTTATTACCAAACATACAAATTTTGAAGGAAGAGAGATCTTCCTTCTTGATCTGAACTTTTGACATTTATTTCACACTCTTGCTTATATATTTACATTTATACTCCACCTTGTTTTTCTGTTTCATTTATTATTACATGGTTTGAAGATGCCTTCCATACTCCTTATGATGCATTTTCACCGAATGTATTCTTTTAGTCCCAACAATTTCTTTTGGCAACCATAGACATTAATATATTTTCTTTCTTTGTGTCAAAAGACTTCTAAAATCCATATTTCCATTAACCAAGGCCCCACAATAATTTTTATCCAAATTCCAAACTGAGCATCTCCCTTGTCCAAGATCCCAATTCAGTTCGAATGTCTACCTCAGAAATATAATGGCGAATTTCAAGTGTATTGCCAGTTTCAGATAGCAGATTTTCCATCAGCTTTTGCAGTTCTCGTACAAAGCTGATTGACAACACATGGTTCCTTTCACTCTCATTGATTACATGTTTTCGCTAAAATAATTCAAACCATAATTGAATTTTGAAACCAAAAATGTTTATACTCTGTTAGTGTACTCTGCAACAGGCTGACACACTACTCAGATTTGTGTAATATACATATCCTTCCCCATACCACAGTTAGTTTAATAGAGGATGCACCGTAATTATTTTTTTTCTCTAAGTACTTTTGTCCTAAAAAGTAGTCACACTCCCGTATATTGGATGTCTGCTGGCAACTTTTACTAAATAGTGGACTTCATTCACTTCCCAAGAAAAATCAGAAACCATTTTTCATAAGAATTAAAGTCCTTTTTCTAAGCACCCAAAAGAAAATTTGAAAAATCCAAATTGAAATAAATAACTGGCAAAATTTGTTGACAGGGGGGCTTGACGGGTTGGTAAAGTGGGGCTACTGATATCCCCCCACCAGATTTTAATTCCCACCGAGTACATGTCGGCTCCTCTAGGGCTGCCATGGCCGCATAAGCTGGCCAGGTCTAGGGGTAGGGCATTCGTATCCTAATCACAAATGCCATCGGCCCATTCACTTTAGTGTCAATAGGGTGGTGTTTATCAAGGGTCAAAAGGAAGCTTTGTTATAAATAATAATAATAATAACTTAAAAACTCACAAAATTCACTGCCTAATATGAACCAATATTAAATTTCAATGGCATGTTGAAGTGTTTAAACACCCAACCTGCATAACAGTTTTAAAGAGATTTCAGTTGAACTCTTGTTGTGTTATAAGGGTTTCATGAATATAATGGATTGATTATCAACTTGAAAACATGATTGTACCAAGTCATTCTTATCTGTCAACATGATGACAACTTGTCTGAAACAGCATGCGTGTCATCCTGAATTCGTTTTCTGATGTTCCATGTACTTTATCTGTTTCGTAACATAATAATTGTATCAATGAGACTGTGCAGCTAATAGTTTTTTCACCTAGTTCATATGACTTAGATTGTGACAATTTAACATGCTTGAGACAAATATTACTGGGACACTGGCTTATCCCCGTAATGACATACTTTTGCAGCACAAACACTGATCAACAAATATTTAGAAACTTAGATTGATATTTTAAGTCCAAAACCCCACATGGAAATGAAATCACATAAACAAATTGAAAATAGTCCCAGAAACACAAAATATGGCCCACGTAGTTCTCAGCATATACATTCTAATTTCTCACTAAGAGCAGTCACCCAGTACATTCAGCAAAGGGGAACATTCTGCCAACATGACAGCCAAGACATTTCACTTGCAACAGACGAGCAAAGATCAGCATGTTCCAAAATGTATTCATTGCTTCAGAAGACTAAATCAGAGACAGAATTTCCCATATCCCTCACTTTCACACTTTCTCACTTGCCTTGTGAATCGCTTTCTTTTGTGGTTACATTTTCTAATAAAATGTCTGGGGTAATATGCTTTGGATATATTGAACAGGAATGCCACTGATGCAGAGTAGTTATACAATATCGAGCAAAAACCAAAGAGAGAAGATCAACATGGGCAAGTTTTGTACTAAACAAGCTACCCGTGTAAAAGTTCAATAAAAATTAGTCGGTGAAGCTCATCCTCCAAAAAAATATCAACTCAAGGGAATTTGCATATTTTCCACTAACCAAATTTGCGCGTCCTGAAGAATGTTTTCTCCCGCAGGTCAAAGCCCACTCTAATACTACTTATTAACATGAATCCAACTAGCCTCAAGGAAAGTCCCAGAAATATATTCGAACAAAACATGACCAAGCACATGGTATGCACATACATCCTCACCCCTAACATGCAATTAATGCGATGTGGTAGTATGATGGAGGCTCTGAAAGTTCAGTCCACCTTGGTCACGACAATCTAAAGAAAGCATCCACTATTTAATCAGAGGTAGACAAATGCGCTTTTACTGGTCACCCACCCCTCCTTTCGAGTGACTTTGTTGGATCCTTTTGACCAGGTGCATTGGAGAGTGCTTCAGGCCACCCAGACCACTATGACCAAAATCATAAGCAGATATACTATCATGATTGAAAATATGTAAACTACCAGTGCGGACCTCCCAAGCCATGGTGAGAACATGGGTGCTTAATAAGCACAGAGTTACACTTGAGCCCTGAGCTTTGCCAATTCAAAATCATGATTGAAAATATGTAAGCCATCAGTGCGGACCTCACAAGCCACAGTGAGAACATGAGTGCTTAATAAGCAGAGTTACACTTGAACCCTGAGCTTTGCCAATTCAAAATCAATTTGATCCCTGACAACAAGACAGAACAACTTTCCTTTAAAGCTTTTCCAAGGTGCTAAACAGCCAGTTGTCAGCAGTTCAAGTCTCATAAAGTGGCATTGATTCTCTGTACTGGATATACTCGTTAGTAAAGCATTGGGACCTTGGGAACCCTGCTCACCGTGACTACATTTCTGCTGGAATCTGCAACAATGTCAAGACTTCAAAAGCACAAAAATTAAACAATGTCACATAAACAATCTGACGACTCCAATCCCCAATCCACATCTTGCAGATAAGTGTAAGGACTGTGAGAGAAACCAGTGAGGCAGCCATGGATGGTTGAATCCTAATCTTGCGCCCCTGGATCAATAAGACCGCTTCCCAATAGAACAAAAGGGAGCAAACAGGTAACTAGCACAAACCCATCTAATCCTGGCTCTGATATGCACCTCAAAGCTGCAAAGCTGGACTGTTGTTTGTGTGAACTCGAAATCTGCATCTTCGAGCTTCGTAACCTTGAGGGACATATTAGGCCCAGGTGTACATGCCTCTGTCTAATTTCCATATCCAATGCACCGTTACACCCACGGACAAACAAAAACAATAATAATTGATGGATCACCCCTACTCTCGACTGGGATGTGGAATGTAAAGTATAAAGGACCTACCTCGACCTCCCTCTATTACATACCTTGGGTACGATCCACTAAACATACTTCATACCCAGATACAATTCACCTTTGGTATGGCATTGAGCCTAAGTTTCACTTCGTGGGGATTGAACTGGTAACCACTGGCCCTTGTCAGACAAAACCAGCTTGCACCCAATTCATATATATTCAGAGAAATCAAGCTCAAAGCACAGTATGGCTATTATTAAATCCTTTGTTTTCCTATTCTATTAGCTTGATCTATGAATAGAATTAAGTTCCCGTCTTTTATATTAATTAAATTTTGCATTTTCCTAAAAGTTGTACATTTGCGCACTTGATCTCTGAGATTGGGTGTCGTAATGCATCACCGGATCTGTTAAACCACGGGATTATTTTCTATTTGAGATACGATAAGGAAGGGAAATTGCTGTTTGGCTTACCCCTGAACATTCCTGAGTGTCTGGTTGAGTCGCCAGTCGAAATTCAAGCTGCTCTCCTTCTTGCGTTCTTCGTCTCTGGTAGCCTTCATTATTCCTTTCCCTTAAAAGTGTAAATATGTTTTTGTTTCCATATCTATAATAAACAACAATCGACTCAATACTAATACAGTCTGCCTTTCCTCATCGCCTAGGCGTACCTGATATCTCTTTTTATTACAATGATATACCGCAAGCGGGCGCGATGATGAGTATAATTATATATTTCAACCTCTTTCATATATATAAATATTTTTATTTTTATTTTTTTTAAGATATTTTGGTAATTGACCTCTTTCATATATATAAATATTTATATTTATTTTTTTCAGATATTTTGGTAATTGTTTTTAATTTCTCAATAGTTTGTTTTTTTAGTATGTAAGGAAATGGTTTAAAACCCAAATACTGTATTTGGTAAGAGTGAAAGTCCCTCTTATTATGGACCACCAATGGATTATTTTAGGTGATTAGGTTTTGTTTGCATATAATTACATTACTTCATAGTCTAAGTGTTCTACGAAATGACTTTTTTTTGGCAATAGTTTTCAGGGACATTTGTCCAAAATCCAGTGAGAAATTGTTAGATCCCCAGATTTGAGTGATTATTTCTGTATAATCTTAGTGCCCCGGGGGTTTTTCAGCATGTTGATTCCATTTATGCATTCAGAAATGAATTTTAAACAACAAAAAGTAGTGATTTTGTGCAAATTTATATAGCCAAATTCCGGTGAAAAAAGTCATTTTGTAGAACAACTAGCCAATACCCATTTTTATTATAGGCTTTTTCATGCTTTAGAAAAAAATATATCTCGATAGGGAAGGGGAGTGCAACAATTGGTCTCCATAAGTGTTTATCCATGGGAGGTTAGTGATTCAAAAATGATGTTTCTTCTTGACAGCCCAAATTTTGTGACAAAGAGCAAGGTTTATAGTTGTTAGTAGAGAAGGTTTATAGTAGCTAGAGTCGAACCCATGACCCATTTTAAATGTTGGAGAGAGTTAAATTCAAGACCCGTTCCAAATGTCGAAGACAAAGTTTTTCAAAAAAGGGAAACTATGTCTTCAACATTTGGAATGGGTTTTGAATTATATATATATATAACTTAGTGTGTATGGATTATGATGTTGTATAATGTTATTGATCCATATTTATAAGTAAAAAGTTATGAATTTTTTTAATTATATATTGATTTCATCACTTTATCCAAATGCATCATATATATATATTTAGAGATACGAATTTTTCGATCTCATCATTCTATTCAAATGCATCATAAACTTACAAATACAATTTTTTTAAGTCAAAAATTCACATTGCATAACCACTATAAATTACAAATAATAATCTAATTATATACGAGTGATCTAACTCTACCATTCTAAATACCATTTTTATCTTGTGGACTTGCATGGTATGAGTTTTTTTTTTTTATCTTACAAGGCCAAAGACCAAAGAGCCTTCATTGCCAAACCAATATCTCCTTGTAAAGGACAAAGATTACTCCAATGATATACAAACAATCTAATTCGACATCATTTATATGATAGTGGGATTGGAAAGCATGAGTTCCATGGGCTTAAAGAGATAAGTTTTATGGCTTGGAAGGCCCGAAAGCTGACATTGCATAACCATTACAAATGTTTAAGGAAGACTTAAAGAGTGTACCTTGATTATCATAATCATTAGACGCATGCAAGACACAACAATTAGTCCTACGATATAGCCACTTTATAAAACTACATTTATAAAGATAGTGAGACTCTTCAAGATAAAAAATACAATAATAATTACTCTTGGAAAATAAAAATAAAAATAATAATATATAGTCGCTTTTTAGTTTTTTTATTAGGCTTTTTTCCTTCCCATTTTATAATTTCATGTTTATAGTTTTTTAGAATATTTGTAACATTATGACTTTGGGTGTTTTGGGTTAAGCTATTCTGTACATTTTGTTTTCAGCATATAGTTCGTTTACAGTTTTTAAATTTTTGAGCTATGTTTGTGGACATTACATGTGTAACATGTTCACTTGTATTAATGATTTATATGTATGATTAATATTAATAGTCTAATGAAGCTTTAATTTAAAAAAAGGCAATAAAGAATAGCATTTGATAACCTTATTTTATGTTCATAGGTTTTGTTGGTCGATAAAGTGAGGGTGTTGTTATTTCCTCATCAAGGTTCATATTCCCCTTAGGTAAATGTCCATTCATCATGGCCTAATATGCTTATGCAAACAAATTGTTTACTATGATTGGGGCTAGGTACATGTCATGTGTGACTTTCGCAAAATAGATGTCAACAATTATGGTTGCTTAGCCAAAAAAAAGCTTCGATGACATGTGAGATGTAAGTGCTTCATTATAATGTGCCAAGTTAGATGGTGTTCCTTGCTTATGTTGACCAAAAGCATTTTATTTAAAAAACTTAATTTATATATTGAGAATTAAAAACTTGTATACATAAATTGTTAAAAGGTAGAACAGTGATCTACCTGCAAAGATCCTCATATGGTTTCCATCTTTCAATAGCTCATCAAGTTGTGGTTTAGTGGTTCGAATGGGGTGTTGCCATGTTAATGATCTAATTTAAAACTTTAGTTGTGTCAAGAGGCGCATTCTATAGCCGAGGTTAAAGAGAAGTGCAATATAATGAATGTTTATAATGTCAATTATAATGTTGATGTGCAATAAGTCAACCAACAAATTAAAAAATAAGAAATATTGAAGTGGGTCTATTTAAAATTAATTGACCAACCTAGATCCATCTAAACCATGGATCTATCAAGCATTGAGAATGACCAAATCCTTTGAGGTGTAAACCTTTTTCAAGTTTTTACCCTTTTAAAAAAACTTTGCCCCTTGAGGAATTTGATCGCCCTCAGTGCTTGATAAATTCGAAGTTTAAATAGATCCACATGGTGGGTATAGAATCTTAAAACAATGTTTGTTTTAGCTTATTATGATGACTTTTTATGTTGAACTGAGATGGTATTAATGTCATGTTATATTTCATAGATTCCTACATACAAACATAGATCCATTTTAAGTTTGAATCTATTAAGCATCGAGAGGGATCAAAAAGAAATCAAAGTACAAATCTCTCAACGATTAAAGAATCCATAGTTAAAACGGATATACGATGGTTTATATATTTTACACTGCTTGGGGGAAACCCCTCAGTACTTCCCCGAATTTCGAGGATGGTACATAGGGTAATCCCTCGAATCTTCAGGGCACAAAATTGGTTAACTAAGGGATCAAAGCCATTACAACAATAAACTTGTTAAGAAATCAACATGTCGCTTTCAAGAATTGAACCTAGGTGGGGAGGATAGTGATCATTCCTCCCAACCACTCAAGCTAAACTCAATTGGCAAGATGGTTTATATGTGTGTGTGTGTGTGTGTGTGTTTTATTGGCACTCTCAACCTTGTTATATATTGACACATTGGTTGTCTTTTTTGGATAAAAGAAACGTTTTTTTAACTGCATCGAGAGATGCAAAGTGAATTATACAGCCTAATATAGATGAACCATGTAACATTCATGTTTATAAATCAAAATGAAAAATAAAATAAAATTTGCAGTATAAAAAAGAAAATAAAAAATCAAGCATTATATAAGATAGTGTTCTCTCTCTCTCTCTCTCTCTCTCTCTCTCTCTCTCTCTCTCTCNACACACACACACACACATGTATTTGTATATGTATACACTACAAGGAGAACACCTTCTAGCGGATGTGTTTACACAACCTCCCCCAAAAAATTATCCCTTAGTTGTTTATATCAGAGGTTGTTAGCAGAGGCAGGCAGGTGGAGGTTTTTTTACTGGTGCTCCTTTAAGGTAGATATGCACCAATTCTTAAATGTTCAAACGCATCGTTGTTGTTTATAGCTAAGGCGGGCAGGCAAAGGTTTTTTACTAGTGTGCCTTTAATGTTAATACGCATCGGTCCTCGCATTGGTGCTTCAATATTAAAATGTGTCGTCAATGTTTATAGAGGATGTTGTTAGTGGAGGCAAGCGGCCAAAGGTTTTTGCGTATGCTTTTTACCCATGCGCCTTTAAGGTACATACGCACCGGTGTGCTCGTAAACAATAAAGCATTGATGCTTCAATGTGCAAAAGCACCATCATACGTTATAATAAAAATAACACACATCGAATAAAGTGCGACGGTGTTATTGAACTTTACGCACCAGTGCGCATTGATGTCGTTGGGTGCACCACAGTAGGGTAAATAAATAAAAATTACCAAACCAATTTTCATTATTACAACTCATCACGTGCCTCTAAACTCTCAAGAAAGCATCGATGCTCACCCTCCTTCCAAAGATGTGTTGTTTCTAGTGCTCTACAGCAACTTGGATAGCTCCATTGGTAGATTCCACACTTTTCCAAATTTTGGAAATTAACACAAATTTTCATTCCCTCTCAATGGTGAACCCATGCCTCCTCATGACATAAGAGGCTAAGTAAATTGTTTAGTATCTTCCTCTTTGCATTTTCATCCAATTAAAATTTGAATTTAGCTTGAAATTTGGCATTTTTTAATTTTGTTTCCATTTCTGTGCAGTGCACCTGAATGCTTTGGCTCGCCTCGAAGCGGTGTGTCTCATGTTAAATTCACAATAAGCATCGCCCTCGGTGCACCTAATATAAATTGTATGCATTGATGTCGTTCAAGGAAGAGCATCACAATAAATTTAAAAAACAAAGTGGTGCATCCTTTGAAACGCCCCGCAATCGACGCGTAATTGGCTTCAACCCACACCAATACATTTCACTTAATTAACCGCACCGCTAACTTAATGATATATAAAATTTAACGTAGCGGTGCAACCATTTTAACCAAACACATCGGTGTTGTTTACAGAACCACACTAGGACAGATATTGACCGACTTGGCATAGCGGGGTGTCTCATTGGACGTCCCATTCCCAATGCTTTATCCTTTACAATGCACCAGTGCGTTAATAGTAACACATCGCATCGCCTCAGTTGTGATAAAGCAATTTAACCTAGTGGTGCCCATCTCTGCAACAAACACACCAATGATGTAAAGAGAACAACACCAGGTTGAATTTTTCAAAATCTATCAGAGTGGTGCAAATTATTAGACATACGACTACTATATGTGGCCATGCAACAATAAGTGTGGAGAATCGGTGCGTAAATGTTAAACGTACGCATCGCGGCAGGGTTTGAAAAATAAGAATCATGGTTCATCTTGTGTAAGGCCCCATTAGCGGTGCGTTAGTAAGTCAACACATCGTGCTCTAGTAAAATGGGCGCACCAGTGTGTTTCGTTTAACAAATTGCACCGGTCATTTTGTGCACCATAAATTTTAGCTTTGTGGTGTGTCTTTGTTAACGAAATGAACCAATGCAGTTAAAATAACTGCACTAATAAACTATTCTATGATTTCGCGTGTTAGGGCGTTTCATTGGACGCCCCATTACCGGTGCTCTATACTAGCCAATGTATCGCAAAAGGTAATGTCGGTGCTATAATAACACGGTAGCATCGATGCATTCATATTAACAATTCACATCACTTAATTTGTAATGAAACAATTTAACCTAGCGACGCCTTTAGGTAGAAAAAATGCATCGATGATGTAAAGAGCATGACACTGGGACGATTATTTCAGAATTTAATGGTGTGGTGTGTCTTATGGGACACGCCACTAAAATACACGGTGGTGCACCAAGAAACGTGGTGCACTAGTGCGTGATAGGGAGAGCACTGCATGGCGGTGATGTTTTTCTGATATAGAGTACCATGGGCGACGCATATGTTTTGTTTTAGGCGCACCGATTACTTTTTTAGATTTTTTTGCAAAACAATTATATTTTTTTAAATACAAGTTATTTATATATGTGTGTGTTTTATAATTTAATTTTTTTTTATCTATATATATGTGCCTAACAATATTTGTATGAGAATCAAAGACGACGACGATGAGAGGAGGAGTAACATGAACAATAGCAGGTTGAGATGCACACATTGGTGTGTGAATGGGAGGCCAGGGAGAGGGAGATGGAGTTGTTCCCTCGCCCTATTTCACAACCAACAATGACCTTTTGATGGATGTTGGCCACCTAAAGTTTTATCAAGAGGATACATGCCTCAGGGGGAACTCTTTATTCTTACAACAATTGATCTATCACTGGGATCATGAGTGATATGCGTTCAAGGTCAATCTCTGTCTATGGTATCATCCCACGAAAGAGGATGTTTATTTCATCTTTAGGTTACTTGTGAGGGGGGGAGTCTTTGCCACAGTTGCCTACGTTATTGCATGGCATTCCAGAGAGAGATCCAGCTGGCGTATGTGTAGAGATATGTCCATCCAGAGGTTCATTCCTCTACGGAGTTCCAGGTTTCTAGTGGTTAGTTACGAATACGTTCATTTGGTATCTAGGAGGTTAGGTGCATGTGTCTTATTCTCTCGACACTGTCACAGTATGGCTCTGATGGGAAGCACATTAGTTTCTTTTTGTTGTATTATGTAAATAGTTTAGTGTAGAGGCCCCAATTGATTAAAAGGTCGAAAAAAAATTTGAGACAATTTTGTCATACATTAGATCATTGTCACTATGTTTTACATGGGACGAGATTCTTCCCATTCGAGTCAGAATTATTTACACTATTTTTTGAGAGGGTTCATGCTACTTGGTCGGTAATACACCGCTTTCCTATTAGTCCTATGCTTGATGTGTGTATGTGCATGTGGGGGAAGTTGATGCCCAAGAAAGGCTAGCTCGAGTTTCCCATTTCTCCGGTCGGTAGGGATGTATGTGATTTATTAGCTAGCGAGGACAATCCTCTCCTCGATATTGTACAGTACCCGTACACGGGGATGGATTGGATATAATGTCCAAACATCTGATTTACAACAATCGAGCCACCAGATGAGAGAGGTGATATTATCGTTATGTTTTGATAAATCTAGTTGTATATTTTTATGTCTTATTTAATGCACATGTAATTTATTGTAACATTTTGTTTCAATTATCTTATTATTAGTCTATTGTCTTGTAGATATTGACACATATGTTGGGGATGAGCCTCCGCAACAGGATGGGCCTCCCAGACGGGATGAGGTGATGGAGGAGGCAGAGAACTAACCTCTAGTACAAAGACCCCACATGCCACGCAATTTGGATCAGAGAGTCCAGATAGAGGTGGTGGATCAACTAACTTTATTGCAGAATAATTGTCAACTAGAATAGGATTAGAATTCACATGTTTCTCTTGCAAATATTCAAGTATTTTCATGAGCCACGCAATATCCTTCATCGCTTCTACAGCTGCCACATATTCTTCCTTTTTTGTGGAATCTGTTGGAACTGATTGTTTGTGTGATCTCTAAGAGACATATATCGATACAAGACTCATGAAACAACCCAAAGTTGATAGTCCATTTTCCTTATCCCCAACAAAGTTTGAATCAGAATATCCAATCAATTTGAAGTCATCCACCTTAGAGTACCTGAGTCCAAAAACTTGAGTTCCTTTCAAGTATTTTAGAACTCTTTTTCGAGCAGACCAAAGTCCTTCACAAGGTTTTTGCATGAACCTGGAGTGAATCCCAACAAAAAATGAAATGTTTGGTCTAGTGGTAGTAAGATAGATAAGACTTCCCACAAACTGTACTTGGTTGCATCCTCAAATTCATTCCCTTTTTTGATGTGAGTTTCAAATTATGTTTCATTGGAGTAGAAACAAGATTGCACTCAGCCATGCCAAACTTGTTCAATAGTTATCCAATGTACTTATTCTAGGAGATGAATATGTATCTTGAATTTTGAATACCCTCAACGCCCAAATGGTAGTGAAGATGTCCCAAATCTATCATCTCGAAGCCTTTCTTCAACTCTTTCTTTATGGATGCAATGTATCTTTCATCATTCTCTGTTATCAATAAATCATGTACATATAATACAAGATATACAACTATTTTTACAATTTTCTTGACAAACAAAGTTGCATCGTCAAGATTGAAATGCTTGAAATTCAATTTCAGAAGATGCTCAGTTAACTTTTCATACCATTCTCCCGGTGTTTGTTTCAAGACATATAAGGATTTGATAAGCTTGCATGCCTTATGTTCTTGTCCCTTGGTAACAAAAACTTCTGGTTGAGACATGAAAACATTCTCTTTCATGTCTACATTCAAGAAATCATTCTTCACATCCATCTGATGATATTTCCATCCATTATGTGCTACCATGGAAAATAGAGTTTGGATGGTAGCCTATTTTGTTGTGGGGGAAAAGTATCCTCATAATAAACACCTTATTTTTGCGCAAATCCTTTTTCCACAAGCCTTGCTTGGAGCTTTTCAAGTGAGCCATCTCATCTGTACTTGTTCTTAAATACCCACTTGCAACCTATTGGCTTGGTTCAAAATGGAGGCTCCACCAACTTTATGTCCCATTCTTGATGAGAGCATCATATTCCTTTTGCATGGTTTCTTTCCATTCATCATGAGAAGTGGCTTATTTAAAGGAATTCAATTCAAGGTTAGTAGATAAACTCAACTCACAATCATATGAACTATCCATGTCATCTACATCACCTGAGTTTGAATTATCTACATTACATCCATCTTGTCTTAAGGACATTCTAGTTCTTGTCTTTTCGACCTCATCAGGATGAATATTCTCAAGTGTTTTTGTGAGCCATTTTGGTAGACCTTTCTGAGATGGTTGTTAGGTGTTTTTATCCATGCTTGCGCACATCCTTATTAACATTGGGGAGTTTAGACCCAGGTTTCATCCATATTTTTCCAACAAAAAACCCGGAGCACCGACATATCAATCCTTGACCAAGGTCGAGGAAGGTCTCACCGAATATACAGAGAGGATCATAGAGACCATAAAGTATTGTGATAGGGATGAAGGTTACATAAACTAATATTCATCGACGTTGGCACCCATGCGACATATCTGACAAACTATTAGGAATAAGAAGTAAAAAAAATACACACACATATTAAACTCATACATGATAGGCATAAAATGGATCAGAATTGTCACATATTTATTACAATAATCAGTCCATCACAACTGAGGTATACATTACGCAGAACAGATACATATGATATCCATAGAACTCCATATCTTCTCTATATAAATCCTCAGAATTACAACAAATTGCGCAATGCACCTTTTCTCAAAACTCGGACATATAACAGACACATAAGTTTATTCAAAAGCAGTACAATATTACAACACGATCTGAGAGAGATCAATACTAAGGACTCGATGAATATATTATCCTCAACATATATATAGCCTCATTTATGATATTACTTCTTCCTTTTGTAGCTTTCTCTGCTCGAGAGTGTTGTCTCTTTCTTCTCTACACCACTCACTCGAATGAAAAAATTTCCTCACATGCTTCTGGCACCTTCCTACAGTCCACATAATCTTCAGGAATTAGGGCAATCTCAATTTCCCTGCAAGCTCATCTTTTGTCAACTCCATGATCCCTTGTGTTGCTAGCAGTAATCATTTGAGAGTATTTCCCAGATGATTCTTTTCTTGATTCTGGCGAGCGTCTTCTTGATTTCAAGTGCGCTTCAAAACTAGGATCGGCATGCATTCAATAATCTTTTAGGCCTATTGCGCACTGTTGAATGATCACACAAAAAACAAAACTATGGAATGATCGCACACAAGTTCATTTGTGCACATGCAAAAATATGAACCCAAAACATTGGCTAAAAACAAGTTGCCACCACTATTATTTGGCCCATCCTAAAGCCAAATGCTTTAGGGAAGAACTCCTACAACGGATGACACAATGCTTTTGAGTTCTTACACAAACTCATGAAATTGGCATTCCAACTCAGTAAAATGGTCCCAGGGTGTTTGTGTAAATTGTATCGTCGCATCTACGTCGGCAACTATGACTTGAGGGTTTGTGAGGTCTGTGTTGTGGAGTTTCTCAATGAGAGGGTCAACGGAAACTAGCACGTCGGAGAGCTCTATGAACAAGGTCAAAGCCTTATCATCCACGACGAAGATCATATCAAACATTTTCTGCTTCTTGGCCCATGATGTAGTGATCAACTTTGTTCTTGTTGTGATAGACTGCATATTAGTGACGCGCTCCCTGGGAGGCAACGAAGTTAGGTCTTGTTTCTATTGTGTGACCTCAATTTTGGTTGCACGAACCCATTATGCAATTGTATATACTTCTGAAAGGGTTTGGAGGTGATTCCATAGGGTCGATCCATAGTCAACTAGTTTGGAGAAATCTTCCACCCAACGTTGACCAACGTGGAGAGCCACTTAGGCCAACTTAATCAATGTCGAGAGTTGTGAGGCGAGAGGATTGGTGGGAAGCGTTGGTTGACAAAATGCGGCGAGTTGCAATTCAAGGTGTTGCAAGCGAGCCTTTACTGCTAAGAGCTTAAATCCCAGAGGAATGTCGCAGCCATGAGAAGAAGTTGTAGAAATCATGGCATATAATGTATCTACGTCCCCAACTAGGTTAATGAACATTGTACGGATCTTGGCATAATGGGTTTGAGCAGCTATCTATGTTGCCCTTTCAGTTTCATACCACCTTTTTAATACTTGATGCTCCTAAAAAAAAAATTGGTATTGCTCACGTGTCTAAATGTTCATGGTGATGTCAACTTAATGTTGAAGTTGTAATTGTGCATGGGCTTGTCCAAGACGATCGTTACACTCTCCCAATTCAAAGAGTAGGGTGGCAGGACAATATTGTAAGAGAGGAGTGGGGATGAGTTCCAATGGAATACCACCATGGTTGCATCGATAGTAAGTAATGTGGGGGGTCCACTCAAAGGAGTCTAGTGGAGGCACTGGAATTCATGTCGAAAGCCAACAACCATGGAGTATTGTCTAGTATTGGTGTTGTGCCCCCTAACTATCGACAAAGATGGTTGACATTGCGCATAGCCTCTGAATGCAGTTGTTGTTGCAGCAAGAATTGGAATTTTAAAGCATCTATTAATGTTGCGACTCCCGGTGTCAATTGGGAAAGCCCTGACTGAGTGGAGGGATTGTAATTGCGGATGGAGGATTCGATCCACTATCGCTTGCCCCCCACTGGGATCTATTGAACTTGTGGTTGTGCAGGCAGGGGATCCCGAGGGAAATTGAGGGCTACATCAGTATGGGAACACCCATCGTGGGAGGTCATGCGTTGAGTCTGATGTCGCGTGGCTCCATACTTCTTTCGGTACTGATTCCACTTAGTGTGTGTCTCTAGCATTGTATTGTCCTCAGCTGGAAGTGGTTGAATATGTGGGGGGCATTCGAGCATGCCTTGCTATATCTCGTCCTTAGTAATACAAAAAGGAAGGAGTGTCATTATAGTGCCCTAGTCATCACTGGGATAAATGCACACATTATGTAAAGTACATTCAAATAGAAGGTAACCATCATACCTATCCATGAGGGTGCATGGAATGTGTTCTTGCGACATGGTTTCTTGGATGAGTTGTTGGTAGCATTCCTGGAATAGGTCGTTGTGAGAATTTTGGGTGTGAGGATCCTTGCTCTCATCCAGTCATAGGAAATCGGGAGCTTCAAAGGCATGCCAGCTTCTGGTAGTCTGTTCAAACCCTTGGGGAGGTTGTTAGAGAACCATATCAAGTAGCAATAAAATCCAACTGTAATGAAAATCTTTGTTGGAATGATGGGAATATAGGTAGTCATCAATGAATCCATTTAAGATATATTGATCCCATGCCATTTGAATCCCAATGAAGCATCGTTCAGCTGCAACGACGACTCTGAATGGGAACTCTTCCTTAGTACAATTGTGTAAGATTTTGTATGTTATGAGATGAGTAGCAAAGCGAACTCGTTAGGCATTGATGTATGAAATAAGTATTCCACACCGACCATGACAATTATTGTATGTGTCGTATATTTCTTGTTGGGAATCATCCTTAGCAGTTATGATTTCTCTGACTCCTCACCCTGCATGGGTAGGCCCGTCACACGACATATTGTAGCTTCATTGACGAGATACTTCCCCCCTAGCCAGAAGCACTCGCCATGTATTCATGTGAGTAACAGGCAGACGCACAGGGTGTCAACAATCCATTAGGGGTAGGATGTCCACTTATCAGAGGGGATGTGCCCACTCTTGTGTGAGTGTTAATGGATTTTTTTCTATGCTACGAACAATGCAGGAATAATGGTGGAAGGCCAAGGTGGGGAACTACTCGAGGTCGTGAACATCGTAATCGATGAATTTGACATAATGTACCCTTCATGTTAGAGAACAAGTGAATGTCTCATGCCAAGGTAATGTTGGTTCTTCGGGTTTTCGGTCAGAGGCAACCCTAGATCTATTCTAGCCATGTGGTATGCTTGACGAGGCCATGGAAATTACTGTATTGTGTGTCTAGAAAATTTGTGCTTAAGGAAAGAGGTGGATAGTTATTTTTCACTATGCCGCTATTGTGCCCAGCCCATTCAACTAACATTAGGGGAATTCTTATAGATGGAGGACAATCCATACAGATCTGGCTAGTATTAATTGAAGTGGAAAGCTACCAAGTGAGTATTGCGGGACAACTAGGATTTGTGTCGGAAGTAACCGCCACCGACATCCGATCTATTTACTTGTACCGTATTCTGGAAATTGCAACATCTTTTTAACTGAGTTGAGGTTGCTTGAGTTTTTACCGTTGTCATTTGTGATATTTTAAGCCAGTCACTCCTTAGATAGTAAATGGTAGTGATGACCAAGTTAACCTCCACACGTATGGGTGATTTGAGAAGGCCATATAATCTATTGTTGGCATCCTCATGGACGATATGTTGTGCAGGTACTCCATAAATAAAATGTCATCATATTGATGTGTGATAAGTCTGGGACCACGGGGCCCAAAGTGTGATAGGGGCATCTTCGTACATGCACACATGTGATTCGTAGGGGCAGGGCACGCATGTTTCATGCACCTCCCTTTATGGGTGTCGATCAATTATAGAAGTGTAGCGACCCCAAGTAGACCACAACGTCTCTTTTCCCATATCTATCCTATCTGTTTTATTTATCGAGTATCATTGATTATGTAATTCTTGTAGAATTCGTTTGTTTTCTCAATGGGGTTAGTGGTGCTAGGATGAGCTGAAGATTCTTTATTTAGCAGGGATATTGTAGAAAAATCCTTCCCCCACGCATTCAATTTCTTGTGAGGTGTGATTGAAACCCTAGTTTATGGGAGATAATCCTTCCTTTGACTCCTCATTTTTGGCTTGAGCAAGTATATGTGGCATATCTGATGTGGATTTGTGGCTATCCATTGCCATTCGTACAAACATATCTCTTGATGAATGTATATATCGGGCATGATCCTTTCCCCCATAGATGCCTCGTTAATTGTCCATTCTCAAGACAGTTCTCAATGTGCATCCCACTAGCATGCATGAATTCCTAGGAATATTGTGTCAAGTGCATGAGCCCTCTGATTCTTGGGAATGTGTTGGATCCATGCAATAAGTGTGTCCACATGTTCCTAACCATTGTACCGATATGATCCTAATTCTTCCCCACACGCCTCTGCAGATATATGCGCACACCTCCTTATTGATACTTCATAGAGCTTGGTTTTCCATCGATCCATAACATCCTCAGAATCCATGTCATAAGACTTGACACTTCTCCAACTTAACTCTCCATCTGTGATGGGGTTTATATAGTCATCCCTGCATCTTGATATATTATAAAAAATTTCAATAATTGAGCTCCGCACATCCTCATCCACGGGCTCATTATATTGGTCACCTTCATATGGATCTAGGGGTGAGACCACATACAAGGTGTCTGTATCAAAGGACATTTGTCTCTTCTTCAAGTTTAACACCGCATTATTACAAAAGGATCAATCAATACCCGACAATGATGGGTATGGATCAAATTCATCCAAAATCTCTATGACCTCAAAGTCAGCCTTTTTTTTACACCTTCTATGTGTACTTCCACCTGCTCCAGATGGCCTATTGGGTAGATCTTGTATTGATTGGCCAAGCGGAGCTAGATGGGTCACCAGACCAACTTTGGTTTACCCATCACCTCCAAATATTTCTTCCACAAAATATTCACGTCGAAATCCAAATCCAACATGACTCCATCCATGTCATAGTCACCAAGCTCTATTGTCATCTTTAATTCTCGGCCAATGTGCTTTTGCTTGTTGACCTGACATACATCTCTTTCTGGAAGCTTAGCGAATATGGTAGCCTCTACTCCTTTTCCTTTAATGCAAGTAGCTAACATTTGAGTCAACTTACTTGCTTCTTTTGGATCATCCAGCAGTCGCAAATAGCAGCGCAAGAAATAACTTACTTGGTCTTCATATTATTCCTTACAATCCAATCCATGTAAGAATTTTGTGCGGGATGCACCTTGCAATTCCTCCTGGTGTTGTTCTTCATATTCCTTCTACTCAACGCATCACATCTCAGTCTATCTGTGAGCCACTTCTATTGACCTTTGTCGCGCACACTGGACTTCTTGATGCACACGATCCTCCTCTAACAATCTTTGTGTCATGCACTGCAATTCCTCACATGCGTGAGCTTCTTCCATCAACCTCTACATCACGCGTTGTACTTTTACATGGATCCAAGCTTCTTCTAACAACCATTGTGTCTCCCTCTATACTTATTCTTGAATCTGAGCCTTGTCGAGTGACCTCTAAGTCGTGTGCTACAACTCCCCGTGTGTTCTTTCTTCTTCCAATGCTCTCTACACATCGTGCAAAAACTGCTTTTGCTAGGAAACATCAAACTTTGGAGGGGGGTGGGGTGCCTTCCCTATATTTTCGTTGAGATTTTGAACTAAGCCTTCACCATGCTTGAAGTATGCTCATGTCTTTGCCCCTCCTCAAGTTACTACCTCAACATAAGCCTCCACATTCTTCTTCTTATTCTTGTGTGGCTCTGCATACACCATGTTATTGTTGGTCTTCTTTTCCTCCTACTTCTTCAGTAAGTCATGAAAGTCTTCGGTGACATTCTCGGGACTATAAAAATACGCACAAAGTACATGTGGTTTGCTACAAAATCATTAGACATGACCAATCTCATCACAAAATAAAACATGTGGGGGGTCTACCTCCCTTCTCCATATCCTGGAGTCTGAAACTCGCCGCTATCCACCTCGGGGACCTCCTTGGTATCCACCTTTCCATGCCACCGCACTCACCACCTTTCTATTCCTCATGTACTTGTAATGCATCGCGAGTATTATCTTGCATCAACTAGAATGATTGATATCCATTGACAACGTACTTGTGGTTACAAAACTTTTGAGTCGGTATGAGTCATCGTCTGGTACTTTTGCAAGGTTGGGTAGTGGGGTGGCACATGGTCCCACTATCTACATATTTCACACCATTTTGTCTTCTAGATGAAAATGGGTAGATTACACCATTTCCACATAATGGTTGGATAGGGGGCATTCATCCTATTTTATTCCTTATGGCGGCACATCATACGTACTCGTTCGGCCTTTTCTTAGCCATATCTGATTTACCCATCATCAGTTGGCTGGTTGTGAATGCACCTGCCAAACTGTCAACGTCTCAACCCTCCTCGTACAGCTTCTAGGTGCATGGAAATTTCTACCGCTTCAACTTGAGTCATCACCTTTTGTTGGGTCATCAGAACTCGGATATGGGGAAGTAACCACATGATAAACCATTCATATGTTGCACATCTTGGATTTGGAATGTCATCCTATCTAACAATATTTTGAATTGTTGGTCATAATCCCATATGGTATCACCTTCCTTCAACTTGATCTCTTTTATCTCGGTGATGGCGTGATTGACTTGAGTTTTGGAACTCTAAGTAGATCTGTTTAATATCGATAAGGAACTTTCTGTCCCATTGAATGCGATAGCCTTATACTTCATATACCAAGGCTTTGTCCACGAGCATTAGTCTCCATCCTACATGATTTTGGCTACCGCTGCCCTGCGATTCTTTTCACATACCATATTGCTTCACATATAAACCAGTGTTGTTGTGCATCATCCTTACTCGCTCTATGGAACATGAGTAGTCTCAAGATACTATCATGATTTTCCATCTCCAAACTCGAGCTAGTTCCTCTTCCCTGACTACTAGGGGTTTGATTTTTCCACACCACTATTCCTTGAGGTAAAGTATTGATGAAATTTTACCTTCTTCTTCACTTGTCTCTTTTCTTATATCTTTTTCTTCTCTCTCTTCTGCTCCAATATCTTCATTATCATTGTGTTTTCTTCTTTATTAAAAAATGCACAAGGGGGGTGGTACAAAGGGGTGGTAAGTCCATCTTCTTCTAAAACTTCTCGCGAGGTAACCCAAAGATTTGTTTACTTGTAGCCACACAAGAACATCTACTATTGTTAGTTGCTCTCCCCCAACACTAGGGTAGCCTCCATCTTCCTCTCCTTCTTCTGATGCACCAACATGTTGCGCTCTACCTTCATGTCCTAATTGCACCAATATGCGCTCTTTCTTCCAGTCCTATATGAACACTATCACTTTGCACACTATCCTCCTCTCCGAACAATACATTATTGCTCCTGCGCCATCTTCTCTTCTTATCGACACCAACGCTGTGTGCTTCATCTTCCTCTAAGGTTGTGACACTCTACAACAACTAAGGGGTGTAGAATTCATCACATAAAGACTAGGGCTTTAGCGCGCGTCCCTTAACGTTGGGGAGTTTTATACCCAGGGTTCGTCTATATTTTTCCAACAAAAACCCCAGAGCACTGTCATATCGATCCTCGGCCAAGATCGAGGAAGATCTCACCCAAGAAGCAGAGAGGATCACAAAGACCATAAGATGCTTGACATAAATGAAGGCTAAACACATGAAGATTCATTAGGGTTGGAACTTTGACCAGAGACATTATTTGTCTTGGGGCTCAAACACGCAGTGCGGAGGATTTAGGGAGGCGCCCAGTATAAAGTGGGAGAGTCTCTGCTTTTGATCTAAAGTCAAGCGAAGCGGTGAAGTGTTGTTGGTTGTCGGCCGTCGAGATTCAAGCTGGAAGGTGAATCGATGGTCATCCGGATTCGAAATTTTGCTTGGTTGGCCGGGGATTGCTTACGGCGTGGCGCATGATAGTTCAAAGGCAAATAAAGGTGCGTCCGTCGGTTGAGGCGGTGTGATCGGTCGACATTTGAGGATCGACGTTCGAGGAACAAAGAGCCTCCATTCTTTACGGTGAGGTGTCCGATCAACAAAGCAGCCAGAAAACACCTTTGGAATGACCCACGGTCCTAGCACCCGGTCACATCGAAGGCAGATGGGGTAACCTTTATAAGAGCGAATGTTATGCAGATTGGGTCATCTGAAGGATCAATGCGGCTTTATCGATAATCCGTCAATTCAAGAGTTGGTGAAAGCACTCCTGGTCATTTCACCTCTCGAAACCTCGAATCGAAGCGCCGAAAGCGCCAGAACTAGGCTCATGGTTTGGCAATTAAAGGAAGTGAAGGCTACAAAGGATGAAAAGCTAATGTTTATCGTGCGGCTGACCTTGAGCCCAAAGCGTCGAGTGATCTTAACCATTCATCACGGATGAACCGTGAATTAGCGTTCCGGGTCCTGCGGCTCATGCGATTTCAGCCGAGGAAGACTTTCTCCCTTCATCCACAAACCGGCCGTAAAGTGACCCACCATGTCGAGGCGATCTCAAGCCGTCCATCTAAAGGTGCAGTGCGTGGTGGGCTCACAGCAACTTCTCATATCCAGCGTTCCGGCGCAAGAAGCGGCTCCCTCATATCCCCGATGCGTGAGGTGTCGGGAGAATCCCGGACACGGGCCCACAGTGGTGTTGGGTGAGTTCAAGACCATCATATCTAAGGGGATGTGTGGCACCCAATTAAGCCATCTAGGTGTTTCGCTCATTGCGATTTCAATAAGCATGGATCATCCCCTTCATATCCACGAATGTTGAAAACACCTTTGGGAGTAAGCAGGTGTCATAGCGAGTGGTCACTTGAGAACAAAGAGTTGTGCAGAGGGGCCAAAACCTGGCGGATTCGATTCTGAGGAGATCATCAGCACGACCTCTAGGTGCCAGCCGGATCGATCTCAATCACGTGTCTTCGCTTGGGTAAATGAAGGCATGAGCACGGGTGGTTGGAGACCTCCCTTCATTCGTGTAAGTGTGAATATGGAGAGATTACGTAGTGATGCGCTTGAAGGGAACGTGTCGCCGTTTCTTCAAAGAAGCCATGCCGAGAGTCTTGAAGAGCCGATGCACTGCGCTAGCTTCGACGCCAATGGCTCAGCTACTTCCTCCTTCACAGCGGGAGCCATCGCGGTTAGGTGTTGTACGTGAGAAGGATTTGATGCAATTTGGTGAAAGACAGAACCACAGGTGGTACGAACGCGCTCATTAGGAAAATTTTCACGAGTATATAGGCCTGGAGTTTTATATTTTGTAATGTCGATGGTAGGCAGCTCTCTCACGATGAAATAAAGTTGCTTAGGACTCTGAATTTCTCTGGTTATGTATCTGTATGTTAAATTTCTTGTTTAATGATAGACAATCTTCCAACTCCATATGGTTTTCATCTTATTCTAAGAGATTAAATTACGATCGGTGATTACCATACGGATTATGAATTATGTTGTGATAAAATTTATTAATTGTTGATTTCTATGGTTTTCCGCGTTTGAATGTAGGAAGATCTCGCGTTTAAATGCCTTCTTCGATCATTAGAGACACGATATTTCACGACAGACCTACCTTTCTCTCTTATGCAAGTCTTCCCCTATACCCTTACAACTCCTTTATGTCAGAAGTTATCTAAGACCTCACTTGCTTATACGTATGCGGCTAGTTTTCGGGTTAGAACCACAGCCGTTTTGAGTTAACTTCCAGTCACCCCATTAAACAAATCGTGACATAAAGCGATGGTCGGACTGCAGCTCTGTTGCAATCGGGGGTGACTAGTGCATGTGAGAACGATGTGAATCATATCGACAAACTTTAGGAATAAGAATTAAAATTATACACACGCATATTCAACTCATACATGATAAGGCATGATGGATCATAATTGTCATCTTTTTACTATGATCGATGCATCACAATAGAAGGGCATTATGCGAGCAGGATACATATGACAACCATAGAACTTCAATATCTTCTCTATATAAATCATCAAAATTACAACACACTACGCAATGTGCCTTTTCTCAAAATTTAGAACCTTTAATGAACAAAGAAGTATATTCAAAGTATTACAATATTAAAATAGGCTGGTGAAAGGCTCAATACTAAAGTGTTGATGAATATCTTGTCCTCAACATCTAGCTAATACTCATTTACGATATTCTTCCTTTTATAGCTTTCTCGGTTGGCGAGCATTGTCTCTTTCTTCTCTACTCCACCTGTTTTCTTGAAAAACTACCTCACACGCTTATGGAACATGCCTACATTCCACCTAACCTTCAGGAATCGCGGGAATATTAATTTTCATGTCAACTCCATGATCGCAATGGCGTTAGATGTAATCCGAGAGGATTTCCCTATGATTATTTCCTTGATTTGGGCGAGCGTCTTCTTGATTTTGGGTGCACATCAAAACTAGGACCGGCATGCATTCAATAATATTTTAGTCATGTTGTGCACTATCAAAACTCGGTTTGATGCACACTCTTTTTCATTCCTCACACATTTCCTTAGGCATGCACAAAACTATGGAATGAACATGCACAACTTTGTTTGTCTTGGCGTGCAAGCAAACCCAAAACTTTGGGTTACCAAGAATGAATCCTAGTTTCTCCACTAGTGAGATGGTGTCGGTTCTCCTTGACCTTAGCTTTTCAATCCTCCTACGATCACATCATCCAAATGAACTTCAGTTCTAATGAAGTGGTGGGAATTTTTAGGTATTAATGGAGATGGTGCTTCAAAGGAGATTCTAGAGAATGACGAGAGATAGGGATCCCCCTTCAAGATGGAATATCATCATAAAATTCATGATATATGTATTTGCAGGTTAATTTTTCCATATGATCAAGTTGCTTCTCAATAGTTTCATCTTTCTCGGGGGATTCAAGAAATATTACATCTCTTGAAATGATGAATTTCTTGTTTGTCTCATCGTAAAGGCGATATCCCTTGGTGGTATTTGAGTTACCCCAAGAAGATGCACTTCAAACTCCTTGCATCAGAAGGTTACTTCTTTGCTCTAAGAATCGAGGCGCCTTCAGTTGGAACAAATGCCCTAGATGCCTCGCTTGAAGGAGTGTGGACATGTCCATTTCATATGGAGTCTTGTTTTTTAGAGCATGAGATGGACACCTGTTTTCGACATAAGAGTACATAGAAATGCATCACCCCAAAACATCAATTTAACATTCTTGAAACATCATGGAATGAACATATTTATAAGTGTTATGTTCATTCGTCCAACCACACCATTATGTTGGGGATTGTATATAATCATGGTTTTATTTTTAATCCCATGTTAGCGAAGGTAGCTTTCAAATCCATTAGATGTATTATCTTCCATTATAAGTCAGAGACAATATAGGCTGAGCTTCATTTGAATCCATACATGAAAATTTTAAAAGTTTCAAAAAGCTTGTGATTTATCTTTCATCAAGTACACCAAACACATATTGGTGTAATCATCAATGAGAATCCTTGATATATTTATTTTCATTTGCAGAAGGAATAAGAATAGTACCACACAAATAAGAATGAATCAGTTCAAGTTTTCTACATACTCACGAGTAGAATCATGAAATGGTTGTTTGTTGTATTTTCAAGGATACAAGAAAAAAAAATGCATTGCTTCCAGAACACAGGAATAGTAGGAAAACTAGAAACACCATTCTTTCTCAACAAAGGAAGGCGTCATAAATAATATGGTCAAATATAGCATGCCACAAAATATTGGATGACATTATACCTACATCGTGATGAGAGAGGTGTGTAGCATTTTGTGTGTGGGAATATGTCCCTTTAAACTTCAACAATCTTCCATGCTTCATTATGATTAAGCTTGACAACCATATTTTGAGTCTTCCCTTGTTTCAACTTTTCCACTAAAACTGTGAGTGGAATTGTTGTTTGATGATACACAAAGAGGCGGCAAGTTCCTTTCTGTGTAAAAGAAGATAAATTACATTATGCATAAGAACATCGGGAGTCTAGGAAGCATAATCACCGATGGTGCCATTCCCAAGGTTTGAGACTTGAACTATCTACAAAATACACTACGCCATATACATTGTCATCAAATTATTCAAAGAAGTATATTTGAAATTTCATGTGGGAGGTTACACCTCTGTAAAGAAGCCATGCATCTCCCCAAGCAAATGAGTGTTAAACAAATCTTCAGTTACCTCAATATTGCAATGGGAAACAACTTAATGAGTAGGTGATTTACTTTTCATTAATTCTAAAGTTTCACCTCTCTCTTCTTTGATCTTCTCCCATGAAACTCTGCGTCCATTTGATGCGCTATGTGACCCATTCTTTTTGCAACAAGTATAGTGAAGATTGGATTTTTCATGGGGATTATACCAAAACCCATCTACATTGTCGTCGAAGTATTTGAGGAAGTCTCTTCGAAATTTCATGTGGGAGGTTACACCTCTGTAAAGAAGCCATGCATCTCCCCAAGAAGCAAATGAAGCGTTAAACAATTCTTTAGTTACTCCAATATTGCAATGGGAAACAACTTAATGAGTAGGTGATTTACTTTTCATTAATTCTAAAGTTTCACCTCTCTCTTCTTTGATCTTCTCCCATGGAACTATGCATTCAGTCGCTTCATGTGACCCATTCCTTCCACAACAAGTATAGTGAAGATTGGATTTTTCATGGGGATTATACCAAAACCCCCAACATGTAAGCTTATTCTTATTTGTGTTTCCTTTCGTTTCTTACTAACAGATGGAAGGAAACAAAGATTCAACCACAAGTTTCTCTACCATGTACTTCATGTTCACTTGGTATGAAGATAGGGATGGGCCCAGACTGCATACGCCATACAACCTTCAGGAAATTTATTGAAACTAATCACAGGATATCATTCTTTTCTTCGTCGATATTGTATGGATGGAAACTGTCCTTGAAGCTATAACATTTCAAAACGACCAACATACTAACTAAATTTCGACCAATGATCCCAGCAGCCACACCAATCCCTATCACCAATAATTTTGACCAGCATTTTATTAAGAATGGGGATTTATGATCCACTCCCAAGGGAACATCTTGATCAATCACACTTCTTTGATGTATATACTACTTACAACTCAAAAAAGCTTCTATATGTTCTTCTTCGATGGATATCCCACACTCATAACATAATTGTTATTGAGATATCAGTGGCAGTTCACTCTAAAAAACGGTTGATATAGGAGGAACCCACACGCTTCTATGTGATTTCCTTTCTATTCATCTTTTCATGCACAAAGAGAAAGTGGGAAAACACATCCCAAACCAACTCATCGATGGGTGAATGAGGTGAGGATTCGGCGTGCATTGATGGGAAAATGAGGTGAGGCTTGATGGACCCGACGTGAGGAGCCTCAACAATCGAATGGTAGACGGGCTGGAGAGAATAGTGCTATGTTGAGGGTATGAACTGATGAGGTCGAGGGACAAGAATTTTGCGAGTTGAATTGTAATCCAAAAACCCTAAAGGGAATACACATCCCACGTGAAGAGTCGCGCAGTGGAAAGAATGGGTGTTACCATCTCATTCGGCTCAGTTACCGGCTCGGGTTTGAAACTATTTCGAGGGGCGATACAATGTGGGCAATACCATTTCGTTCTCCAATGCAAATGAAAGGCTACGGGAGCGATAAGTGGAGGGAACATGAAGTAGGGTTACGAAAATTAGGGTTTCACAAATTCGTGGTTGAGAGAGGCGTGTTAAACTGAAACGTAGAACGTAGGGTAGAGAATCAACTAGGGAAAATGAGCAGAGAAGGAGGATTTTCTATACACTAGAGGAGAGAAAACACTCGAGAAATAATGGAGTTATCTTGCACTCTTATACCACTGTCCGGGAAAGTATGCCAAAAAAGTAACTCCACACTCGATGTGTATTGCATTGATATGAGAGAAAACACAATCTAAGTGATCGTTTGTTTTCTCAAACGGATGACTCTTCCTATTACCTACTACTCTTCATATTTTAAATAATATTACAGTAACACAATCCCAATGATTACGTGTCTAACATGTTCATTACAACAAAGGAAAAATATTGGGCGAGTATAAATGAGATTGACCATGAATCATGAGAAATATGTTGAAAGAAAAGACATTGAATCAAAAGAAGTATAGATTATTGTCATAGATTAGCTCCAACAAAGGCATATATCACAAATTAGAATATTAAGTATTATGAAACAAATTGATGTTGGTATATCTTTAAGGGTCACCCTCATCACAACCACACAAAGGGAATTTTACCAATGATGATAACTGCTATTAAGGAATGGTGAATCTAGGTTATGGCAAAAGGCTTTCCAACAGACTTTGCATATATTACTATATTCAATACATGTTCTTGCAATTGAATCAATGCTTGGATTTCTAACTCTCTTATACATATTGCCAGATACGCAATGATGGGAGTTCGTTACACAAGAGATGTTAATAAAGTTAAGTTTGAGCCTTGGATAACTATGCAATGAAGAAATACTTGTTTCCTTGATTATTATAATTTATTTTGGAGTTCCCACCTTCATTACCCATGTCAGGATTTGCTAATATTATATCATGTTTGATTTGATAGATTTATTCTTGAAAACCATGTATTAAAAATGATGTCGAATATAGAGAATTGGAAATTAAAAAAACAACATATGTTAAACATGCTAGCAACAATAATTAGCCATTAGAATGTATGCCTCTAGTATACACATATTATATCACATATCGTTATATTTTACATTCCTCATGAGGTGGTACAAATATGCTAGGACATTAAATTTTTTTTTTTGTCTATATCATAATATAATTTGTAATGAAGAGACTTGTGAGGTAGTTACCAAGCTATAGTCACCACTTAATCTATAAATTGTCGTGGATATTCCACTGGAATAGTTCGTCGCAACAAATCTAATAAAATACTGAAATCTTTACTATTAAGGTTATATTTGGTTACAGATTTTATGCTTATGCATGAAATAGATGAAATGCAAAAAATAGAGAACGGTAAAATACAATCACACCATCCACAAAAAAACACAAGAGAAGACCTGGGAAACCCAATACGGAAGAAAACCCAGCCAGAAAGTGAGGTTGCTCTACTCTCTTTTCTCTGGTATAGAAATGATGCAAGTACAAAGAAATAGACACTCTCCATGGAGTTACCTTTGACCTTTGTTATGCTCACAGAATACCACTCTCAGTTGTTTTTCTCAGCTGCTATGGAACAATATCCAATGAAAAATAATGGACCCATTATCCTCCTAGTGGCACAGTATTTAACATAGTCTGATAGCCATCTAGGGATAGGTTTTTGACTTCCTTAACCCTCGATTATGGTAGGGTTTTGAATCTTCTAGAATATTCTTGAAATCCACCACGTGGCTATCCCCATATGCATGAGTAACACAGGTCAACGTGGCATCCTCTCGTACCATGGTGGTCAACATGATAGGTCAACTTGCGGGAGGCATAACTTTTGCATACGAGCTCCGGTTGATGCGGTTTTGCACCATTGGAAAGATATCGATGTGTATAATAGCATCATGGGGTCCTATATGTGATGGGAAAGTTTTGACCCCATAAAAGGTCATTTTATGCCTCAAAATGGCCACGGAAGGTTCTGGACCCCAATTTTCCAAACTGGGACCTACCACTAAAATGGCCCTGTTAATTGATTCCTCCAATTTTTTCCACTCTGAAAGGATCAAGATAGATGAAAAACAATATAATGATCCAATCCGATTCATGCCTCCACATTTAGGGAGGATTTTGGTCCCCAAAATATTTATTGAATAAGGTGAGGAAATGTTTCCTCTACCTTCTCCCTAGAGTACCACTTTGCTTTGTTTGGACGTTGTGCTTTCAACCCAATATTCCAAAGGTCGTGTTGTCCATGTCTTGTAGTTTTGGACCGCTTCTACAAAACAGTTTCCTCTACAAACTCTGCCTGAGCATCTGGTGTTAAGTCCTCTATGGAAGATAGGACCTTCTCCTCCTCTTGATCTAACATGGAAGGCTCATAGAGTTTGAGATTATCCACATTCACTACTGAGTAAATGCACATGTATGAGGGTAGATTGAGTCTATAGGCATTGTCTCCTACCTTTTCCAATACCTCAAAAGGACCATATCGTAGAGCCTTGATATTCTTGCCAGGACCTTGTAGCCTTTCCTTATTCATCTCTAACCATACTATGTCTCCCACTCTAAATGTTCTCTTTGTTTTGTGATGGTTATGTCTAGCCTTGTACTTTTCTTGTGACTTCTTCAGTGTCTCTTGTACTTGCAAATAGATCTATCTGATCTTCTCAACATTTTTTTCTTCTTTTAATTCATTTATTGTGAGGTCCTCCCTCACTCCTCCTTGCTATCCATATACAACATCTAAGTGTCAAGGTGTAAAATATCCAAATCAAGTTTCAAAAGGTGACTTACTAGTAGAAGTGTGGACTACTTTGTTATAAGAGTGATGTATATAGATCATGTTTTCATCCCAAGTCTTCAGATGCTTCTGATTGAAACCCCTCAAAAGCTACACCAAATTCATGTTGACTACTTTTGTTTTCCCATATGTCTGTGGATAGAATGTTGTAGACCTCTTCAACTTGGTGTCCATCATCTCCCACAATGTAGTCCAAAATGCACTAAGAAATCCATTATCCCTATATCATATGATGCTCCTTGGTATCCCAAAGTGCACCCAAACCTGTTCAAATATCTTATTTGTTTCTTCTTGTATGTTGATGGTCTTTCTACAAGGCATGAGAATGCACATTTTGTCGAACCTATCAACTACCACAAATAGGTAGTCTTGTCCCTTCTTGCTTGTTGGTAAACCTCCCACAAGAGCCATGGAAATACTTTCCCAAGGTCGAGTGGGTACAGGTAAGGGATGGTATAGACCTTGATTCTTGTTACTGGGCTTGTTGGTACAACAAATAATACATCCTCTAATATACCCTGCTACATCTTCTTGCATTCTAGGCCAATACACATACCTCAGTAAGTTGGAAACTATCTTCCCAACACCAAAATGGCATGCAACCTTGGAAGTGTGAGCCTCTCTGATAAGATGCAATCATTCACCTTTAGGCATACAGAGCTTGTCAAGATTGTAAAGTAAACCATTATGGAAATGATATTCATCCTTTCCATCACCTTATTCTATATGAATTTAGCCATGTAGTTGTTGAAACACCTCCTTGAAGTCCTCATATTTTGTGTATGCCTCTTTATATGAATCATGGGTAAAAGGCTCCATGTGCATCAAAGTTCCCAAATTCGTAATCTTGGATGTGGGAGGGCATGAAAGCATGTATGCCAACTTATTTTTTCTACCCTTCTTATACTTTATGACCCAATATTTTTTTTTTAAAAACCGCATCCACTTGCAATGCATGGTATGTTGTAGCTTACTTTAGGCTTGCAAATATTGTAATGGTTGGTGATCTATGAGGATGATGATCTCATTTTCCATCAGATAGTTCTTCCACTTTTTGAAAACTTGTACCAAGGCATAGAGCTCCTTGTCATAGGTAGGGTAGTTGAGAACTTCCCCATGAAATACTTCATAATGATAGCAGACGAGCCTTCCTCCCTACATCAGTATTGATCCCATGGCTACGAGCCTTCCTCCCTACATCAGTATTGATCCCATGGCATACCCACTTTCATCTATCTCCACTTCGAAGGGATTATGCAAGTTTGGTAGTGCAAGCACTGGTCCTTGACTAATATTTATTTTCATCTCATCAAATGCCTTCTATTGATTCTTCCCCCACTCGAACATCTTACCATTGGTTGTTATGGTATGGAGTGGTGCAGCTACCACTGAAAATGAAGCTATGAACTTCTTCAAGTATTGTGTTTCCCCAACAAAACTCCTAACTTCAGTGACATTTGTAGGAACTATCCATTTCATGACGGCCTCCATATTTTTGAGATCTATCTTGAGCTCCCGTCCACCAATCACATACCTCAAATACACCAAAGAATGCTTAGAAAACTCGCATTTCTTGAGATTGGCAAGCAGTTGGTGATTTTTCAAAGTCTCTAACACCTACAAAAGATGTAATATGTGTTCATCCCAGGTAGCACTATAAACTGGTATATCATTCAAATAGACAATAACAAATGAATCTAGATAAGGGCGTAAAACATCATTCATTAGTCTCAGAAATGTAGCTGGTGTGTTACATAAACTGAATGGAATAACCAACCACGCGTACAAACCTTTCCTATTCTTGAAGGAAGTCTTCATGGTATCTTCTTCTTTGACTCGTACTTGGTGATATCTTGATTTCAAATCTAGCTTAGTAAAGTACTTGGAATGCTACAACTGGTCCAACAGATCATCAATCCTAGGTAGAGGGTATCGATTCTTAAATGTAATCTTGTTCAATGCCTTGTAATCGATACACATTGTTAAGCCCTAATATTGGCTCATTACCCCTTAATTGGGGCATATTATATTAGTAATGTTATTTTATTTATGCCGGCTTTATTCCATTAGTTGTAATTATACCTCCTAGTCTCCTATATATACCAAGGAGACATTTTCCTTTGGAATCATCTTTATACTTGAACATTTATGTGGGGTAAAAGGAGGTTTCCCCCTCGAAGAGGCTTATTATCTGAAATTATCTCTTTTTCAAGGCGTTGAGTACTTATTCTGAGGTTTTTCTATGTTATATTGATATTTGGTTCCTAACATATGGTATCAGAGCTCAAGGTCTTGGGGTTTCGCTGCTACATCTGAGACACCTTGGAATTTTCGCTATAACTTTTTTTCTACAACATTTCAGAAGAAACAGCTTGGAGGATATTTATTATACGGATCAAGGTACGTTGGGTTAAAATTTCATCCCTTAAGGCCTTATAATTTTGGAGATACATCCTATACAAGATAGGGTTCTGGAATCATCCTGAAATGAGTCATTACGGAATTTTGACTATAAAAAAAATTCTGTAATGTTTCAGACCCTGAACTCCGAAGGATATTCACAAAAATTAGAAATGTATCTGTGGTAAAAATTTCAGCTTCTGGGTCATCTTACATTTGTAGATATACCCTGTGGAAGATAGGGTATCTGACTAGTCCTATTGACTAGTCTCAAGAAGGTGTTCCAAGTAAAACAATAATAACTTCTTCCTAGAGTATCCAAATTGAGTGGGACTGGTTTCATTGGATAGTGGATAGTCTGTAGTATTTCTGGTATGAGTTTCATAATTTTATATCAATTATTTTGTGCGGAGCACGCTATACAAGTGAGATATCCTGGAAGGCCAAAAATCAGCAAGTTGTGGGGAAGTTACCGTAAATTCCACTTGGCACATCCAATTTTGATCAGACCTGTGGCATTGTAGAGAACAAATATCAGAGAACTACATAAAATAAATTTTCATACCCATAAGGGCCGAAACTTGAGATATACAACAGAAAAAAGATTGTCTAGCAGAACCACCTCAAAATCAAGGTTCAGAAGTGATACTTGGCCAACATGCCACCCAAAAAGAGAACTTCTACACCAAATAAGCCTTCAGACAATCCTACTTGGACTCTTGATGAAGGTGATGAAATGCATATGGACATAAATTATTTACAAAAGAATATAGTAACAAAAGATAAACTACAAGAGATGGAAGCTAAGTTGGAGACAAAGATGGATGATTTAAAAGAGGAGATCATGGAAGTATTGAAAAA
>SNQJ01S0004288.1:207619-220192 GCA_010110895.2 Picea sitchensis
ATACCAAGGAGACATTTTCATTTGGAATCATCTTGTACTTGAACATTTATGTGGGGTAAAAGGAGGTTGCCCCCTCGAAGAGGCTTATTATCTGAAATTATCTCTTTTTCAAGGCGTTGAGTACTTATTCTGAGGTTTTTCTACGCTATATTGATATTTGGTTCCTAACACACATTCTCCAAGTCCCATCCTTATTAGGTACAATTATGATGGGTGACTCACAAGGTGAGAACTTGGTCAAATAACACCCTACTCCAACAACCGCTACAACTGCTTCTTCACTTCATTCACTTCTAGAACAAACTATCTATACAACCCAATATTCAACAATGTGGAGTCTAGCAATAAATGTATCTCATGCTCCACATCCCTCTTGGGTGGTATCCCTTTAGGCTCCATGATCACTCCTCTGTATTCCTGTCACAACTCCTCCAACTGATGTTTCTGCTCTTTAGTACACCCCTCCAAGGATGCCTTCACTCTCATTAACTCATCATCAGATTGATTTTCTCCTAAGAAAAGCAAAACATATTTCTTACTAGAACTAATCAACTTATTGGCTTGGTTGGCACTTACCAATGAGATCTGTCACTTTCCTTTATGTGCGTTAATGATGTAGGACTCCCCATCCTTGATCAATCAGTAGTAGTTGGCTCTCTGCATGAAGACTGCATCCCTCATATACATGTAGGCGCTTTGAAACACTACTTCACATGCATCAATGGGTACTACATCCAATTCAACTTCATCTATAAAATCAACACTTACAACAAATTTAATCTTACATTGTATCGTTACCTTTATCTATGCATCCTTGTTTACCCAACCCAATGGATAGGGGCTCGGATGATCATGAACTTCCAATCCAAGCTTGCTAACCAGATCCATTGCTATGAGATTAGCTTGTGAGTCAGAGTCGAATAGAACATCTATCTTGATATTCTTGACTTGAATCTTGATGTGGAAGAGCTTGGTCATGTCCTTCTCTTCCCGGTGATGAAGGCTACTCAGTTTCACCTCTTTCTGCACAGATGTGCATAAATATTTTCATCAACATCTGAGCTACTTTCAATCCGATTGTTTGAATATGTTGCTAGAAAGTTCTTTTTATTTTCTTCCTTCTTGCAGTTCTTCGGGTTCATCTCTAAATGTAGTTTCCAAAAAATTTCCTCGATGTGACCATCAATGTTCCAATGATTGCAATGGTTGCTAGGATATTTGCTCCAATGTGCAGTGGCTAGTGTCTTCTTATATTTCCCCCCTTTCCACTTCTTATTCCCCTCCTTGGAAGCTTTCTGGTGTTCTTTACGCTTCAAACCACTTGGTTTCCCTTTCTTTTGGCCTATGTTTTATAGGTATTGTGCATGTACACACGCCTCATCCATTGTCCTTGGCTTGAAGAGCATCACCTGCTTTCATAGATAAGTGTGTAAACCCCCCATATACTTGAGGAGTACATTGGGGTTCTTGGGAGAGATACCTAGCATGATGGCCATCTTTTTGAACTGAGTTGTGTATTCCTGTACACTTTTCTTCTGCCTCTACCTAAAGTAGTGCCATTGGATCCATTGGTACTCTACGTACATGATAGGGTAGAAATGGGACTTGATGAGGGTTTTGAATTCCTTCCACCTAGTTACTAGCGAATCACCCTTCAGCCTAATTGTTTATGTGTGGATTTCCCACAAGGTTAAAGCATGGCCTTCTAACTTCAATCTAGCAAATGAAATCTCATGCCCTTCATCTATGTGGTGAACATTAAAATAAACTTCTATTTGTTGCAACCAATGATTCAGTTTTAATGCATCGATCTCACCTTGGTATGGGTTTATGTCCACTATCATTTCAATATTGAATAGGGACTGTGAAGGGTTCACGACACTCAAACTTGGCTCCTCTTTATCAGATTCTTTCCATGACTCATTTCTTGAGTCTTCTCGATCTTCTGATTTCCCCTCCAATCTGATATGATCTTTGAGTTAGAGCCTCCATCATCTCTTAATGGTCCAAGATTTCTTGCTAGAGCCACCATGAGGAGGTTCATATTGAAATTGTTGTCAACGACTTGTGCTTCCAACCTCTCATATCTCTCTTCTGTTGGATATTGAGGGTTATTATGAACAAAATTGTTTTCCATGGCTAGGGTTTCCACGGCTTCTATTTAAGCCGATTTATGGATCCTAGAACTTCCCACAAATACAAATACGAAAAAAAAAAAAAAAAAAAAAAAAAAACCCTGCTCTGATACCAATATGATCTGTAAATTGTCGTGGATATTCCACTCGAATAGTTTGTCACAACAAATCTAATAAAATACTGAAATCTTTACTATTAAGGTTATTTTTCCTTTAGATCTCCAAAATATTTAGTTACAGATTTTTTTGTTTATCCATGAAATAGATAAAATGCTAAAAATAGAGAACAGTAAAATACAATCACACCATCCACAAATAAACACAAGATATGACCTAGGAATTCCAATACGGGAGAAAACCTACTTAGAAGGTGAGGTTGCTCTGCCCTCTTTTCTCTAGTATAGAAATGATGCAATTACAAAGAAAGAGGCACTCTCTGTGGAGTTTTCATTGACCTGTGGCCTTTATGGCTCCTACAAAATATCTCCTCCTCTGTTATGCTCACAGAATACCACTCTTAGATGTTTTTCTCAGCTATGGAACAAGATACAGTGCAAAAGAATGGACCCCTTCTCCTCCTAGTCATCTGGTATTTAACATAGCCCGATAGCCATCTAGGGATACATTTTTTACAACCCTCAATTGTGGTAGGGTTTTGAACCTTCTGGAATCTTCTTGAAATCCCTCACATGGCTAGCCCAATATGCATGAGTAAAAGGGGTTGATGTGGCATCCTATCGTACCATGGTGGTCAACATGGTAGGTCAACTTGTAAAGGCACAAATTTTGCATACGAGCTCTGATTGACGTAGTTTTTGCACCTTTGGAAAGGTATTGATGCGTAGATTAGAGTCATGGGGTCCTAGATGTGTTGGGAAAGTTTTAACCACCAAAAATGTCATGTGATGTGTGAAAATGGCCCTCGAAGGCTCCAGACCCCAATTTTCCAAACTAGGACCTGCCACTAAAATGGCCCTGCAAGTTGACTCCCCCAATTTTTTCCTCTCTAAAAGGATCAAGATAGATGAAAAAAATATAATGATCCAATATAGATCACCACTTTTGGTAAAAAGGAGTGTGTAAAGAAGACATAAAACAATAAAAATAAATTAAAACCAGTAGTTGAAGAAGATTAAGGAACTTATTCATTCTAGTCAAATTCATAAACCAATAAAGAGAGCCTGGGAGGAGGAGCTATGGAGGAGGAGGAGGAAGCATGGAGTTTTAAGGTTTTGTATATCTTGGGGCCAAAAGGATGAGAAAGTTGACTACAATGGAGATCATAGTGAAGGTTTATCTATCTTCTCTAATGGATTCAAGATTAAGGGTTTTAATGATGGTTTTATGCTTAAGTTTAGCACCATGGGAAGAATCTAGGGCATCATTTGGCTAGCTCGAGTAACCCATTTCCATATTTGGAAAAACTTACTAGGCTAGAGGTCCATGGGGGATTTTACCATTGTCACAAGGACATGCCCTATCATAAAGGAAAATATTGGCGCTATTGGAAAAAGGACCCAAGGACATACAAAATTTGACTCTTAATTAGTCAAGAAATATATTTGTTAATCAGAGAACCAAGGGAATGATTACAAAGAAAAGGCCTTGAAGGTCTCATTCTTTGTCATTCATTCCAACCAAAACTATGTAGAGAAGATTAAAGGTGACACGTCATTTGTAGAGATATTGGATTGTTCTATGAAGGAGGTGACCCTTGTTTATGTTGAGGGGTTAGGATTGGGAAAGGGAGGAGAGAACTAGGAACGAACGCAAGGAAGAAGGCCCCTAGCAAATGAGAGCAGGAAAAGTAAGAAGTGTGTAAAGATTTCCAAACTAGTGTTAGGAAAGGATATTACAATGGATAAGGTGGTTGATATTTCATGTAAAAATCTTATAATATGATTCTATGTTTCAATGAAGAACCAATCCCTTTGGATTGAAATTCATTGGAACTCTTTGTTTAGTTACTTGTAAGGTTTTTATGCCTTGGACAAAGGTTGGCTTGAATTCCACTTTAGAATGGAGGAGGATTGATCAGGATTGTAAAAAGAATGAAATAAAGCATGCACAGAAATATAGTAGAGAGCACAGTAATACAATGAAAACCCAACTTGTATTAATGAATAAAATAGTGGAATGTTGTAGAACACAAATTGGCTAGAATGGTGGTAGCTTATCTATAAAGAGAGAGAGATGGCAGCTACGCTCATTCACAAAAACTCCTACAAGAGGCCTAAAGGATGGCCTTTTAACATAAAGAAAAAACCCTAAAGGTCCAAAACCCAAAACCTAGGAGGTGAAGTGCCAAAAGGTGTTTTGAAAATGCCAAAACGTATTTTTGGGCATTAGTTTTTACATCAAATTTCCAGTAACGTGACGTTTGGATACAATATTTGTTTGGTGTGCATAGTAGCTCATTGGAAAGCTCTCACTAAGACAACAATAAAACAGTCTCGCTTGGATTTACCTTGGCTTTACCTTTGATAAAGCTAGGCCTACATCACTTGCCTAAAAAGCTCGTTAAGGGCCTGAAAATGGACCTGGAAGTTTAGGACCCAAAAAATCATAACAAGACTTCCCAGATGGAGAACCATGTTGAGTTAGTGGAAGAGGTGGGTATCCAACAATATCGACTTGGATCAAGGATGTAATTAATATATTGCAAGAAAAGTGGTTTAAGGGTTCAATATTCTTATCATTGAAAAATGATCCCTGGATTTTATCCTAGAGTAGAGAGGATTGCTAACCATTAAGTGTGGGTCAAGATGCCTAGGCTTTCTTTGGAGCTCTGGTTAGTGGAAGCTTTTAAGGCCATCGAAAATTGTCTTAGGGACCTTTTAGATGAAAATGAATGATTCCAAATGCCACACTTATAGTCATTTGGTGAAGGAGTGTTTATTGAAGTTCCATTGCAATGTGTCGAGAAGAAAAAATAGGGTAGGTGGGGTTTGGTCATGGATAAGGAGGCACCAACCACAAAGGAATTTATCGGAATAGCAATAAGGCCAAGTCGTCAAGACCAAAATGGAAGCCAACAGGCTCTCAAGAATCTTTGGCCTCTAAATGTGAGGAAAACTTTGAAAGTGAATTTCATAAGAGGGAAAGTGGACACTGCAAAGGAAAGTAGGCTCCCTCTTGTGTCGTTATTGAAGGAAAATTAGGGAAATCTGATTCAAGAGATTGGATTTATCACTTGTGTAGTCTACTATCCAAATTGGTAAGTTGATTACTTCTTCAAAAGTTATTTAGGAAATGCAAAACTTATTTTCCTTTGGATTTATAGTTGGGGATTGAACTGAATAAAGCATTACCTACTAAGAAATCTAGCAAAGGGGAAAAAATACAAGGTGGGGAATCATTTATCATCTAGGTATTATCAAATTTTGGGTTGGGTTACTCTTTTAGATGGTGGTTTAACCTCAATTTAGGGCCTAGGGGAGGAGCTTTGGGGTGATCATGGGAAGCAACCTTTCTTGAATATAGAAGAGGGAAACTTTGTATATGATCCTTTTATATACCCTTTAATATCAAGGAAGGGGGTAGGATTATAGATGAATGAGGAGTTGAAGGGGGTCTAGGAAAAGATGGGAGGAAGCAAGCCCCTTTCCTTGGAAGGGGAAGGAATTCTAATATCTCCATAGCCTAGATTCAATCCCTTAGTGAAGCGATAGAGGGAAAATAACAACCCCTAAAAGGGGCCCTTAAAGTAGGGAAAGTACTAAAGAAGGTTAACCCATCTTAATTCTATGTCTAAATATAAGGGGGTTAGGCAAATCCTCAAAGAAACTTGTCTTGGTTAAGTTAGCAGACCTACAAAATATTAACGACATAATGATCCAAGAAACAATGGAGGAAAAACAGTTGATAGAAGACATTGAATCCTAGAAGGATTAGGATTTTCTAGTTGTAGATGATGTAAGGATCTTTGGGGATTTGTTCATTGAAATGAGACACAAGTTAATGAGATTGTTTATTTATATGTTTTTGGCTTCAAGGATAGGAGCAAAGCTTTATTCATCGACACTAAAAAAGGTTTTCACTATGGTAGATGTGTATGGGACATATGAGGAAACAATAACTCTCCTACAGGGGTTTTGGACCATAGCTTCCTAAGAGATAAAAGAAATAATATTGGGAGGTGAATTCAATTTTACCATTAAAAGAACAGAAATATGGAGGAATTCTGCAAGGGAAGTCCCATTAGCATATTTCTTTATACATAAATTGGAGGAAGTGGACCTAGTGGATGTGGAGCCTACAAAGATGGCCCCAACTTTGAGGAATTTGAGGCCTTGGGAAGAAAAGATTTCCAAAAGGATAAACAAATTTCTAATCCATAAATCAATTTTAAATGATCCTAAAAGGATCGAGTCTTGGGTAGAGGTGGGAGGCGACTATGATCTTCTTCTAATCATGCTCTAAATTAAGAAGGGGACTATGATCTTCTTCTAATCATGCTCTAAATTAATAAGGAAGATAGGAAGCCTTCTTGCGCATTCAAATTTAATTCAAAATGGTTTAGAGGATGAGAGTTTCCTACATTCGAACTTTGAGTGGGTGAAGTATAATGTGTCTTCATTGGAATTTGATAGTCTCTAGTTGCAACGAACCTAAAAATGTAAAGATCGCAATTGTAAATTGGACTTATCCTAATAGGAAAGAGATGAGCAGGGTTTGGTTACAATGGAAAAAAAAAAGAGCATAAATATTTGTTGGGAACTATAACGGAATTTTTTATGAAATTAATTTGTCCTATTTAAAAAAATTGGAACAAACTAAGAGAAAACTTTGAGAAGAAAAGGAAGCTTAGTGGAGAATAAAAAGTAGGGCTTTGTGGTTAACAAATGGCATTGAAAATACAAAATATTTTCATAATTATCCCAATCATAGGAAAATTATTAATATTATTTGGAAAATTCAAAAGAATGATTGAAGTGAAGTTAGGACCTTTAAGGAAATTGTAGGCATAGGGATGTCACATTTTAAAGGTTTATATCAAGAAGGAAGAGTAAGCAATGTAGAAATAGTGAACATCACTTCATCATTCCCTCGCTTTGTAAGCGAAGAGGCAAAGAAATTGTGTTGGAAAAGTGTCAAAGGATGAACTCAAGGCTATACAGTGTTCTCTACATAAGGATAAGAGTCATGTGTTCGATCGCTACACTATGAAGCTCTTTATAATATTTTATGATATGTTGGAAGAGGAAATGTTACCGGTGGTGGAGGATTCAAGAAGAACAGAGAAGGTATTGGGTGAGTTTAATTCTACTTTTCTATCCTTGATCCCAAAGAACTCTCCAAATCCCTTTGATGATTTCAATCCTATTTCAGTTTGTAATTGCATTTATAAGATAATTGAAAAAATTATCATTGTTTGGGATGAAGAAGATCTTTTCAAAGACCATTTCAAAAGAACAATTTGGCAATGACATGCAAGGGAGACAAATGCGTGAAGTCATAGGAGTTGTTTGGAAAGGTTTACATTCTATTAAAACTCAGAGATTGCAGATTATGGTTATGAAGATGGATCCGTCCATGGATTACAATACATCTAATTGGCTTTCTTTGAAACTCATACTGATCCATATTGCTTTTTGTGTTCAAATGGTGAATTGTGTTATGATATTTTGTTTCCTTTGCAACCTTAATTAATGGCTTAGCATCAAAGTTATTCGAGCCTACCAGAGGACTAAGGCCATGATGCTTGATCTCCTTTATTGTTCTTACTTATCGTTGAATCTTAGAGGTTGAGAGAACGGAAAATTTGGGTGCCATTAAGTTTAGCAGATTTTTATTTTTGACTCGTCTATTATGTGCAGATAATGTTATTTTGTGATAGTTCTAGGAAAAATGTGAAGAAACTGAAGAAGAACCTAAGTCAGTATAGTACAACGTCTAGTATGGAAATAAATGTGTATAAATCATTCATTGCTTTCAATAGAGTGGAGATTGCACATCTTAGATGTATTCATTAGGTATTCCCCATTTAGAATGTGGACTTCCAAGAAATATTTAAGTATTTAGGGTATCCATTGAAACCTAATGATTATAGGAAGAAGGATTGGAAGTAGTTGATCGAGAAGATAGAAAAAAAGAACTAAAATGTGGTGTAACATATGGATTTGACAAATGACCAATATAACAAACCATCAGCGGACCCGGATCCAGATCTCTGAACTCTGAAAACACCCTAGGCCCTCTCGATCGTCATCGGCCCTCCTCACCTCCCTCGCCCCCCTCAGCCCTCCTCCATGGCCTCAATGAACTCAAATCTGGATCCCCCTCTGGACTTTCAAGTTGAAGTTGTCGCCTTCAAAGCCCTCGTGGGTTTGCTTGGTCCTCCCTCGACACGGCCCAGTACCTCTCAGTTTGTTAAAAAATTGGAGCAGATCTCAGAAGTCTCAATCCCCAACACCACTGCAAGAAGAAAAGCTCTTTACTTCACTTCTCGAGCACTTGTTGGCCAATTCATGGGCATTTGGCCATCACCTCGTCAAACAGATCTTTGGATTGAGCGAAACTAGAACCCCCTGGTTCAAGGATGGATGAATCATTTTTTCTATGGTAAGGGCTTCTATATCTTTTATTTTAAGCTTAAATCAAACATAGATCTTATCTTCAGAAACGACCCATATTTCTTTGGACCAAGAGGGTTATATATAAATAAATGGATGCGTGACTTCGACCTAGAGAACGACATTCCTTCAGCTGTGCCAGTATAGGTAAGGCTTCCACACTTACCTTTTCATTGTTGGGGGGATGAAGTTATGAAAAGCATAGGAGACGCCCTAGGAAAATTTATTGACAGGGCGGAGCCCAGATCCAGTCTCTACTCCTGCGCTAGAATTTGCGTAGAAGAAGACCTAGAAAAAGGACTCCCGGAAGAAATCAAGCTAAAGCTAGACGACTGGACTCACATTCAAAAATTGGACTATGAACAGCTTCCATTCAAATTCAAATCTTGCCACGAATATGGTCACTATGCAAAGAACTGCCCCAGTAACAAGCAGCCCTCAAAATCCAAAGCACCCCCACAAGAACATGGTTGGCAACATGTACGCAAAAAAAACTCCAGCGAAAAAAATAACAGTTCTCGTCCAGGACCCTCAGGCCCTTCGCCCTCTATGGAACCTTCCCGTCAAAACCAGGCTCTGAAATCCCCACCCAAAAAGACTCCCTCTCCGATCCCCAACCCTCCCCTCAACCACAACCCCTTTGAACCATTAGGAGAAATCTCCTCAAAGCAGAACCCTCCTTCAGTCTTGAACTCTTCCTGTCCCCCTGATCCGCCCCTAATCGGTATCATTGACAAATCAGACACAGATGATCCCTCCTTGGAAGAAGCACAAGTACCCACACAGCAGGAAAAATAAACCACAAACATGCATGAACATCACAATCAAGAAAAAGAAGAAGGAGAGATCCCATCGGAGAAGCCAAGAAAATCGGAGCGACGAACAAATAAGGAAATCAGAGAAGAAGCATCAACCAAAGAAAAGGCCCAAGGAAAACAACAGACTATAAAACACACAATCTACACATCCACAAGAAAAGCAGGAACCAGAGGATTGGAACACTCGGTCCATGGCATCTGAGCCCCCTCCAACCCCCTTTAATGATTTTTCTCTTCTGGAATTGTAGGGGTTTTGGCAGTAAGCTTAAAGTCGAAGCACTAAAAGATCTAAAAAAAATGGTTAGTCCCTTGGTCATCCTTCATCAAGAAACCAAAATGGATTTTGCATCCCTTCTGGAAGCAACAAAAAAAAAAATAACACTGGTGGAGCGGAAATCAGCTCTCAGGGAGCCTCTGGTGGCATCGCATCACTCTGGAACGAATAAATATGGAACTCTGAAGTAATCGTTGAAACTCAAAACTGGATTTTAACAGGTCTAAAAAACAAGGAGAACAATAGTGTCATTTTTGTGGTCAACATATACATGACAAACACCTATAAATACAAAATGGCAACCTGGACCTCTCTATCAAATCTCTGAAATTCCATAGATCCCTCTTCCTATATAATCGGGGGAGACTTCAACACCCATATCATCCCCGGGGGGAAAAAGGAGGANAACATATACATGACAAACACCTATAAATACAAAATGGCAACCTGGACCTCTCTATCAAATCTCTGAAATTCCATAGATCCCTCTTCCTATATAATCGGGGGAGACTTCAACACCCATATCATCCCCGGGGGGAAAAAGGAGGAAGCAAAGTAAGAGGCCCCTTCTCAGAAAACCTTACCGACCTCATCTCAGATTGGGACATGCAAGACATTAAACCCACTAAAGGAAACTACACCTGGAACAACAGACGAGCTGGCCTTCAACATATCGCAGCTCGCCTGGATCGTTTCCTTATCAGCAACAATTTTCTCCTCTCCCCCTTTGACATATCCTCCCAAATTCTCCCCTTTGCAATCTCAGATCACAAACCCATTACCCTCTCCTTCCTCTCCCCTCAGAACTTCGGCCCCCTCCCCTTCCCTTTTAATCAGATCTGGATGGATAACCCATCCATTCCCTCTCCTGTCATTGATCCAGGTGGATATTAGTGGCCACCCACCTATTCCACTTGGACCCCCACCATTTCTTCTTTCAGTTTTTCAGTTTCTGCATAGTTTTCTATTTTTAACAGTTTTTTCAGGTCCTGAACTTCTAGAGCCGTTTTGAGGCCCTAAATGACGTTTTTTGAGAAAACGGGACAAACATAGAAGAAAGTTCGATGTTTCTCACCAAAAAGTTGTATTCCTCGAATAGATCTTTCTAACGAGATATTGAGCATGTCAAACGGAGATCGTATGCCAAAGTTACGTCCCCGGGAAGTTGATGTACCAATTTACCCAAACGGGGCCCATAGTCTTGGTGTTTCATCTCCTAGGGTTAGGTCTTTGGATGTTTAGGGTTTTACATTGTTTCTCAATAATAATAGGCCTTTGAGCCTCATTGTAAGATAGTTCAGAGGCCAGTAGCTGCCACATCTCTTATCAGAGATAAGCTACCAGCGCCCTAGCTAGTTTATTTCCATTATGTCTGTAAGCGTATTTCAGTCATTTGTTATTAATGAAATGAAGTCTTATTTCCATTGCATCTCTGCATTTATGTGTATTTATGTATTTCATTGTGTTCCTACATAAATCTAGATCAGTGGTATCAGAGCAGTTTGCTCATTCTCAATCCTTCTTTGCATGTCCCCAACGAGGTCGGGGTATAAGGAGTTAGGGCTCAATCTGGTTGAACCTTTGCAAGATCAGCCTCGCAAACCCCGACGATCGCCCATGGGGGAAGAAAAGAAAGATGAGGGAGCAAAATATCCTATCAAAATGTTGCTCGAGGAGGCCCTCGAGAAACAAAGGAACGCGATGATGGACAACTTTGCCCAGATCCTTCAATGAATGCCCACTGGTGACGCATCTACATCCAACAACCACTTTGGAGGCGCCACACCTTTTAAGGTACAAGTAAACTTTAACATTCCCATATTTGAGGGCCAAATAGATGCAGTTGTCGTAGATAGATGGTTGAATCTTTTAGAAGGATATTTCTCGGTTCATGACTTTTACGACCGAGAAAGGATTATATTTGCAATCCTCAAAGCTGCCCCCCATGTCAAGGACTGGTGGGAAACCTACTGGGAGAAACAGGGTGAGGGGGAACCCTCTCTATTCTCGGTCGCACCCACTTGGAATTATTTCTGAGACGCCATCAAGGAACAATATTATCCCGTGGGGAGCTATAAGGACAAATACATACAATGGACTACGCTGCGGCAACAAAGGGACCAAGATGTGCATGAGCTGACGAATCTGTTTCATACCCTATGCACAAAGTTGGGTATCAAAGATTCATAGAAACATTTGGTGTTAAAGTATCACAGTTGTCTGCACAGATACATTCAGGAGGAAATGGAGTTCCTCGACATCTCCTCGCTTGGTGCAGCATACCGATATGCTGCCAAGATTGAGTAGAAGTTCAAACAGAAGAAGTGAGACTTTGGGTCTGCGAATCAGAAGCAAAGGAAAGGTACCACTAAAACACAGAACAAAGGACCAAGCCAAGGCGGGGCAGCCCAGGACAACCCGCCAAAGCCGCAAGAAAAGAACAACACCACGAAGCCAATAAAGGACATGGGGAAGTGGTGTGAGTTCCATAAGAGCTCCACCCACAACACAAGTGAGTGTCAGTCCAAGCAATCACTGGTAGCCGAGTTGAAGGCTTCTGAATTAGATGCATGCTCCGACTCTGAACTAGAACCCGACAAGGGGAATGACAGGAGGAAGCAGATTATCGATGTGGATCCCAACGCCACCATTGCCACCAAGAAGATCCAGAAGGAGGAACCAGAAGACCTAGAAGAGGCAGAGCGTCTCTTCCATTCCAAGATGTGGGTAAAGGGTTCCCTGTTGCAGTTCATTGTCGACAGCGGGAGCCA
>SNQJ01S0004288.1:227273-253892 GCA_010110895.2 Picea sitchensis
GTGTTTTTGTGGTCGTCGACAGATTCTCGAAGATGTCCATTATGATGGCCTGCAAGAAGAATATCATAGCAGAAGCCACTGATAAACTCTTCTTTGAATGAGTGTGGGTACACTTTGGGATCCCATAGCCTATCATCTCAGATCGGGACAATAGGTTCCTCAGAACATTTTGGTCCATCCTCTGGTCGATGTTGGACACCAAGCTCACCAATTCCATAGCTTTCCATCCGCAAACTGATGGCCAGACAAAGGTCATCAACTGGATGATCATACACATTCTGCGCATGTACAACTCAAAGCATCCACGCACATGGGATGAGAGCCTCCCCTATGTACAACACGCTACAACCGGGCTCTCCGTAGCTCATCCAGCCACAACCCCTTTCAGGTGGGATTGGGATTCCAGCCACTATGTCCCATTGACGTAGCCATGCCATTTGTGGCTACTCAAGAAGATTCGTCTCATGTCCAGTCTGAGGCTGACAAGGCAAACATATTCATTGAGCGCATTCAACACATCCGCCAACAGGTTCATGACATCTTGGACAGAGCCAATGCTAAGTACAAGCAGCGATATGATCAACATCGAGTTTCACACAATTTCTAGGTGGGCGATAAAGTGTGGCTACATTTGCAAAAGGAGAACCTTCCTGGACCCCACCGTAAGCTTCACACGCTCCGATATGGGTCGTACACCATCACCAAGGCTATAGGGGACTATGCCTTTGAGCTCAACATTCTACCATTCCTTGGTCTGCACCCAGTGTTCAATGTGGACCGCCTTCGGCCCTACTTTCCACCTCTACTAGACACATCTGACATGGCAGAACAACTCACATCAATAGAGTTAAATCCAGACTACATGGAACAAACCACAACTGATCAAATCATGGATACACAAATCAAGCACACCCAACAACAAAGGATACCACTATATCGAGTTGTTAAAGCAGGCGAACTCCTCCACCAAGGCAAGTGGCTCACCAGGGACCAAGTTCAGCAGAGGTTTCCTCATCTCATGGAGGAACTCAACGCAACGGGGACCATTGGTTCCTAAGGGGGGAGGAATGATCCAAATGGATATTGGTGGCCATCCACCTATTCCACTTGGACCCCCACCATTGCTTCTTTCAGTTTTTCAGTTTCCACATAGTTTACTATTTTTAGCAGTTTTTTGGGTCCTAAACTTTCGGAGTCGTTTTGAGGCCCTAAACGACCTTTTTTGAGAAAACGGGGAGCAATATGGCACAAAGATTGATGTTTCTCACCCAAAAGTTGTATTCCTTGGATAGATCTTTCTAACGAGGTATTGCGCGTGTCAAATGGAGATCGTATGCCAAAGTTACGTCCCCAGGAAGTTGATGTACCAATTTATCCAAACGGGGCCCATAGTCTTGGCGTTTCATTTCCTAGGGTTAGGTCTTTGGATATTTATCCAAACGGGGCCCATAGTCTTGGCGTTTCATTTCCTAGGGTTAGGTCTTTGGATATTTAGGGTTTTCCATTGTTTCTCAATAATAATAGGCCTTCGAGCCTCATTGTAAGATAGTTTAGAGGCTAGTAGCCGCCACATCTCTTCTTAGAGATAAGCTACCAGCGCCCTAGCTAGTTTATTTCCATTATGTCTGTAAGTGTATTTCAATCATTTGTTATTAATGAAATGAAGTCTTATTTCCACTGCATCTCTATGTTTATGTGTATTTATGTATTTCATTGTGTTCCTACATAAATCTGGATCAGTCACTCAAGCCTGGACCACCTCTTTCTCTGGATCCCCTAATTTTGTCTGGGAAAGTAAGCTCAAATCCGTCAAGCTATCGCTCAAAGATTGGGTGAAAAAGTATTTCATCCCCCCCCCCCGAACCAGGAAAAACAAGAAAAAATAGAGCAACTCAAACAAATCCAACAGAAAATAAAATCTGAAGCAGTAACAGGAGATTTGATGAATCAATAAAAAGAGGCGCAATAACATCTTCAGGCCACGCTACATAGGGAGGAAGAACATTAGCGTCTAAAGTCCAGAAACCTCTGGATAAAAGCAGGAGACTCAAACACCTCCTTCCACAAGCAAGCTCAATCTCGGAGGAAAAAAAACACAGTTACCTCCATCACCTCTAGCACAAGACAACAAATCGACTCATATGAGTAGGTCAAAGAAGAGGCTTATCGTCATTTCAAAAATCTGTATCAACAACCAATGGAGGAAGCAACATGCAGGGAGACCTTAGTTATGCTGGAAAACATCCTTGAGTTAGTATCAGAGGCAGAAAATAATCAACTAACTCAGAATATCACGGAGGAATAAATAGCCAAAGCAATCTGGAGCCTGGATCCAGACAAAGCTCTAGGACCTGATGGGTTTCCAATCAGATTCTATCGATCCTATTGGAAAACCATTAAATGGGATTTGTGAAAATGCTAAATTACACTATGCACAAACAAAAAGTTGGAGGAGCAACCAATTCTACCTTCCTAGCTCTCATTCCCAAAGAATCCAACCCCTCCAATTTCTCTCGCTTTCGCCCCATCTCACTCTATAAATCTTCCTACAAAATCCTCACTAAAACAATTGTGAATCTTCTCACCCGCTTGCTCACAAAGCTAATCTCAGAAAATCAGAGTGGTTTTCTTAGAGACAAGCAGATAACAGACAATATTGTTCTGGTTCAAGAAGCCATCCACTCAAGCAAAAAAATAAAACCCCTGGTATGGTCGTCAAGCTCGACATGGAAAATGCCTTTGACAGGGTCAAGCGCAGTTTTCTCTTCTTAATTCTCAAATCTTATGGATTCTCAAAAAACTTCAATAATTGGATCAAAGCTTGCATCAGTACACCCTGGGTCTCTCCTCTCCTAAATGGGCGTCCAACAAACTTTTTCAAAGCAAGCAGAGGCCTTCAACAAGGCTGTCCCCTCTCTCCCTTTCTCTACATTCTGCTAGCGGACTCTCTCAGCCGAAAGTTGGAAGAGGAACGAAGAAAAGGAAATCTCCCCAACCTTCTAATAGCGAGAGGGGTTAAAGAGATAAATCACTCTCAATTTGCAGATGATACTCTCTTACTGGGATCAGCCACAACACGCACCGCCAATCGTTTTCAAAAGATTCTCAGCTCCTTTCTCACAGCTTTAGGTGTCAAGTTGAACACTTCTAAATGCATAATTTACGGATGGCACGTCCCAGGGCATATAAAAGAACAAATCGCCAGAATTTTTGGATTCCCCATCATAACTACTTGGAACTATTTCAAATATCTAGGAATGCCCATCTTCCTCAACTTCTATGGTTCTTCAGCTTGGCTAGAAATTGTTGAGAAAATATTTGTGAGAATCCAGAATTGGGGAGGTCGATGGCTTAATCCTGCTGGGAAAACTGTGCTAATCAAATCAATCCTTTCCTCCCTCTCCATCTTCCAATGCTCAGGACTTCTAGCCCCAAAGGCATTCTAGAGAAAATCTCCAGAGCACTAAGATGCTTCCTCTGGGCAGGGGGTAAAACAAATACAAGAAAATTCCACCTCATAAACTGGAAGCAAATCTGTCAACCCTACAGCAAAGGAGGCATGGCCATCAAGGACCCAGCTATAATGAACAGATCCTTGGGAGCTAATCTAGCATGGCGTTTAACAATGGGAAATTCAGACTGGTGGAAGCTATCCCTTCTAAACAAATACTTCCAAACCTCCAGATTTCGATGCCTAGATGGTCCCATTCCCACCCTCCGAGGCTCCCTGATATAGCACCTTCTCAAAAATGTTGCTCCCCTTATTCAAGCCAATCTCTCTTGGGCCCCTAGAAACGGAGACACAATAAATATTTGGACAAACAATATCCTTAATCATGAACCCATGAGCTCCCATGCGACTCTTCAGCCACTGAAAGACTAGTGTTGCACAAACGGCTTCTCCAAGCTCAGGGATTTTTGCTTATGGAGCAACGAAGGGGACTGGATAAATTGGAAATTGCCTAACCCCCCAGAGGTTCTAAACCCCCTCTTCCCCATCTTCTTTAATAATCTGGCCGACTGTGCCCCCCTTAACCGCTCTATCCCAGACTCCCGAAGTTGGGGTGATAAAAATTATTCCGTCAAGGAGGGTTACACCTTTCTTCTCCCTAAAATCCACACCCCCCCCCTCCAAAATCTGGAAAGAGATCTAGTCTAACCCCTCGCTACCCAAAATCAATACATTTTTTTGGCTCCCGATCCACGGTAAAATCTTAACTGTTGAAAACCTTCTAAAACAAGGCATCTATGGCCCCTGTCGGTGTCCCCTTTACCTTGAAGCCTCATAAACCATCACCCACCTTTTTATGGAGTGCAATTTCACCACCCAACTCTGGAACCTTATTTACCTTCCCCTTCCCAATCTTGGCTCCCCCTCCCCTAGAAAACTAGAACAACCTTTTTACCCACTGGAAGCAAAGATATGTGGGCAGCTTCAAAACTAAAAAGAAGTTCACCCTTCTCTGGAGACAAATCCCCAAATTTGTATGTTGGGAAATTTGGCTAGCTCGCAATCAAGCCATCTTTCACGAGAAGCTTCCCCCAATGCATAGCATTTTTGCCAAGATCTGCGGCCTAATTTCAGAGGTTTTCAGAGTCAAATCAGTTGGTTTCTACCCCCCAGGCACCTTGGAACTAAACGAAGAAGACTGGATCATCCACATTCAGGGATCACCAAAGGCCACCCTTGTCTCTCCTAGACAGGCCCCCAAACAACAAGATTGGCAATTACGCTTAGACAACAACAATTTCTCTCACTGGCAAAGACAACAACACTCTTTCCTTCTCTTCTTTGACGGAGCAGCAACAGGTAACCCAGGGGTGGCAGGTGCGGGGGGAGTCATCTACGATTCCGAGGAAAAAAAAAATAGTAGAATACTCCTGGGGTCTTGGAAAAACAACCAATAATAAAGCAGAGATCATCGCAATCTACATGGGTTTGAAGTTCGCACAGGAGAGGAATATCCAAACCCTAACAATGTTGGGGGACTATGAAATAGTCATAAAGAAGCTCAGGGGCCAGTCCAATTTGCCAGAAGGTCCACTCAAAGGCATATGCTCAGTCATAAGCTCGCTCAAGAAAAAATTTACCATCCTGAGCTTCTTCCATATCTTGCGAAGCCAAAACACAAAGGCAGATAATCTGGCGAAAGCAGCCAAAAATTTGGAACAGAGCCATCTTCTTATCAATCAAACCCCCTCTTATGTTTGGCTACCCTGACAATGTCCACCCTTCTCTCCCCCCGTCTAACTCAAGTATCAACTCTACTCACCCTGATCCTACCCCCCCTGCCCCTAACTCCACTATCCTCCCCTCTTCTCTCCTCCCCTCTCCTCTCTCACTCCCCCCTCCCTTCCCCTCCCTCACCTCGGTCCTCAAGTCATTCCCTGCCCCCTTTCCCACGCCCGTTTTGTCCCCCGACCACGTGCTTCACCTCTCCCCCACATGTTGGGTGAAAACGTGTGTTTTTCCTACTTTGTTGAGGATTTAGAGATCTCACTTATTTTTATGAAAAATGATCTATGTATATGTGGATGATAATGTACTTTTATTTCTCGAATATATGCATGTCTTGGACTTTATTACTTAAGTTAAAGTACCTAGGAGTGGTTGCAATACACTTCATGGACAATGTGTATTTAATTCCTTATATGGCATATGCAAAATGTTCACTTTTTATATTTTAATAGTAATAAAACCAATTGAAAAATAAGTCTAAGATTCCACTTCTATACCTCTCCATATCTTTGGCCATTGTTATGCTCATCGTCCCATTGATACTGATTTGGCCTTTTTCACCATTGTTACATTCATTTTTTATTATTTTCCATTAATACTAATTTTTAATCATAATCAATCATCTGATAATCAACTTGCATACCTCTCATGACATTGGTCATTGTTATGTTCAATTTATATTGTTTACCATGTATACAAATTTCAGGACAACAAATCAAGAATATCCTTTCACTTTTAGAGTAATAGAGTGGTATGACATTGGTCATTGTTATGTTCAATTTATATTGTTTACCATGTATACAAATTTCAGGACAACAAATCAAGAATATCCTTTCACTTTTAGAGTAATAGAGTGGTTATAATAGGCTTCATGGATAGTTTGTATTTAAATGTTTCCCTAACATATACATAATGTTCATTTTTTATATTTTAATAGATAGCAAAACAATTTGAAAAATAAATAATCATACCTCTCATGACATTGGTCATTGTTATGTTCAATTTATATTGTTTACCATSTATACAAAYTTCAGGACAACAAWTCAAGMATATCCTCWCTTTTAGAGTAATAGAGTGGYATGMYWTTGGTSATTGTTATRTTCAAYTYATATTGTTTACCATGTATACAAATTTCAGGACAACAAATCAAGAATAACCTTTCACTTTTAGAGTAATWGAGTGTTTATAATAGGCTTCATGGATAGTTTGTACTTAAATGTTTCCCTAACATATACATAATGTTCATTTTTTATATTTTAATAGATAGCAAAACAATTTGAAAAATAAATAATCATAGATCAATTATCTAAAACTCAACTTCCATACCTCTCCATGCTTTTGGTGATTGTTATATTACTCATATTGTTTAMTRTTGATKYSMATTGWTWTGKTCATTGTTACATTGTTTMTAYTRTTTMYCATTGATAYTAATTTTATATGTTGATGGCCKTGATGGCCATTGTTATATCAACTCTTAACTGTTTCCCATTAATAGTAATTTTATTTATAATTATTTATATTCATTCTTAATTGTTTCCCATTAATAGTAACTTTATTTATAATCATTGATCAATTATCTGAACCTCAACTTACATACATCTCCATATCTTCAGCCATTGTTATGTTCCTCTTATATTATTTCCCATTGATAATTTCAAAACAACAAATAAATTATTGTTGGGCCTCTAAATTGAGTCTCCATATTCTTCAGCCATTGTTATGTTCATCTTATCTTATTTCCCATTGATAATTTCAAAACAACAAATAAATTATTGTAGGGCCTCTAAATTGAGTCTTTTACCACTAGAAAAACCCTTTATAACTTATTTTATCCGTCCTTTTTGCCTAGTTATCTCACATCATTGATAATTTCAAAACAACAAATAAATTGTTGTTGGGCCTCTAAATTGAGTCTTTTACAACTAGTAAAACCCTTTATAACTTATTTTATCCGTCCTTTTTGCCTAGTTATCTCTCACATCTGCTTAATAATGAAAGTTTTTGATGAACATGTTACTATGAACAAATAAGGTAAAATTGTCATTAATTATGACTATTTCCATTGTTTTGGTAGCTTAGGAAGATAATACAAAAGATAATGTCCAGCATTTTCTCTTCCATTTGTTTCCAAACAGCTATTCTATACGTTGACACCCTGAAAAATATTAATAATTGACACAACAATTTTTAGAAATTCCCTATAATGTCAAGCTCTACAACAAAGCATACTGGCCTCAGCATTATATCTGGTGCACTTACTCCATCCCAAAGGACGTAACCCACAAAAGACCGTCTGATACAATAATCTCTACAAGCATTTTTACATGGTTGAACAATAACAAAACTGCAAATTTGCTAAACATTTTTTAGTACAATCCCAGTTTACCAGGACAACACTTGCAAGTAACAAGTCTTTTCCACAACCAAAACCATCTAAAATCTAAAAATGCAAGCAAGTTTATCCACTAAATTTTACATTAAAATCATCTAAATTCTGCAGGATACACAACAGTAACTAGTCTAGAGGTAGGAACAACACTTGCAAATAACAGTGTTTTCCACAACCTAAACTAATCTAAAATCTCAAAATGCCAGCAATTTTATCCACTATAATTTACCTTTAAATAAATTCTGCACCATCCACAATAATGCCTAGTACCTAACTTGCTTATAACTTGTAACATTGTGGAAAATTTAGAGTTCACTAGAAAGCTTAAACCCAACTAATGTAGAACAAATCAAAGAACATCCTTGACAAAAGAGAGCTACAATTAAGCAACACTTCAATAGCAATACTTGCTTTGACAGAGGAATGATTTAAACAGGCTAACATATTAGCTTCATTCTCACACAATCAAAAGGAAAAAATAAGGCAGCTTTAAAATTATCACCCACTATGAATTATGGCAGTGGAAGTTGCCAAACAATGAAACCACATAACCATGTGTAAGCAAGAACGAGCCAATATACTTGCTGGTAATGTAAGAGGATAATGAAATTAAAGCCTTTCTGCTGGTAATGTAAGAGGATAATGAAATTAAAGCCTTTATAACCTTCACGGCATTACAGCACAATGAAAATGGCTTGCAGTATAGATTAAAGATATCAAAATCAAATTAAGGAAATATCTAAATGGGAAACTAAAGTTTAACCAGATACAATTCTCCGCAGAAATAAACTAAAAGGTCAAAAATTCAGTCATTTTAAAGTTGTGAAAATGCTACAACTCTTAACATCTTTGAAATTACAAGAAATGGCCTCTGGTTTTGGATGCTCATGTATCAGCAATTGTAACCTCCACCTCAACTCCAGGTTCAATGGTAATTGATGTGATCTGCTTCACCACTTCAGAAGAACTAACCAGATCAATGATTCTCTTGTGCACACGCAATTCAAAACGATCCCAGGTGTTGGTACCTGTATGGCAAATTTAACAAAATATAGTCAATCCAAAGTCCAAAAAGAGCACATCATCATGAAGTAGACAACGATTTGATACTAGCTCTAGCTTCCAAGACCAACTGGAGATACAAGGAAACACGGTTCTATGCATAAAGTCCCTCTATAAAACTGATAGGAAAAATGAGGTTTGATAGGGATGGATCATGGTAGTTTCCATAGGAATTTGATATGCCTAGCAATACAAGGAGTGATGCTTTCCAATCGCAAAACATAGCAAATGTAAAACATGTTGGAGACAAAAGGCACTGTATGATGGAGAGGAAGCACTCACAGAAAATATATAATATAGGCACAAGGTACAGTCACAAACTGCAACAATTCCACAATTTACAAGATGGTGGACAGTGAGGAAAATTGCTTCTAGAAAAAAAAACAAAAAGAAAAACAAAGCCATAACTATAAAAGTGATTATTTAGCACTTCAATTGCAAATTTCAGGGCCAAACAACCATTGCTCGAACCTGTGCAAAGCACTCAAACAACCTACAAAACATTGGCAGTAATAAAGACAGAGAACATTGTTGATGGAACAGTAACTTCAAAACACATTCAATAATTTAAAGTATATGACCTGTCTTGGTGAACATGCATCATTACCAAATACAATTTAAGAAACAGTCATATGTAGCAATACTTTCCACGAAAAACAGAAGATGGACCAACAGTGCACCAGAACATGGACAGTCGTAAAAATGCCAAAATAGCTATTCTACTCAACACATGCACATGTAAGCATCACATGACTTGCACAAACAATACAACATAGATGCTGACAGCATAATTAGCATAGCAACAGATAGCCTAGAGGCTGGCTTTCTCACAGCTGGGAGATCAGATTCTACACACTGGTCTACTGCTGTGGTAAAGATCACAGCTTCTAACCAAAAGCATAAGTAATAGATGCTGACAGCATTATTAGCATATCAACAGATAGCCTAGAGGCTGGCTTTCTCACAGCTGAGAGATCAGATTGACACACTGGTCTACTGCTGTAGTTAAGATCCCAGCTACTAACCAAAAGCAAAAGTAATAGATGCAGACAGCATACCACAGACTAGCAACAGTCAATAGATAACCTAGATGATGGCTTTATCGGATATATCATGCCAGGAATGTTAGATTTAGCTCATGAAGTGTCTCAGCATAGGCCCATGTGTCCTGGGCATGCTGATGGACAACTAAATTTGACCCAGAACAGCCTTTGTATTTCAGCCTAAGGTAGACTTAGGCTTGCAGCAATATTTCACCCTTGAGTGGAATGTTGGGCCCAAGGAGCGAGGGAACACCTCTGTGGATGGCTGTTAGTGGAGTGTGGGAGCCTGTCCAAGGGGGACAGACCACCTAGTGGAGAGTGGGGTCCAGCAGCCCCAAATCTCAGCCATTGAGGCCAAGCCTTGGCACACATCTCAAGCTGAATGGGGGGCTGTGCTAAGGAGATAAAAGGAGGCTGAGGGTGAGAGGACACTCACTATTTTCATTTGTGAGGTTGAGCAAGTGAGACGAAGAGAGAGCTTGGGCTAATTTTGGGCTGAGGAAGAGAGGGGCAACTTGGAAAAAGTTGAACAGCCTGGTAAGGGCAATTTCTGGAGCTTGAGGCAGCAAAGAGGCCAAAGAGATGCCATACCAGGCTACCAGCTTCAGGCAATAACAGAGCCAGATGGTACAACGCTAAAGGAGGGCGAGTTAGGGCCGTACGGCCTCAACCAGAACATCTATAACTCAGCTATACCTTCCAGCAGCAGATTAGGCCATTTTCAGGCCGTACAAACAGCAAAGAACAGGCAGATTTTGTGGCTGTACTGAGGCAGCTGTGTTGGCAGAGTTTGCTGGGTCAAACAGCCAAGGAAAACAGGCTGTAGAGTCAACGAATAATTCTGTAAATTGCTGTAAGATAATTCTGAGTTTAACTGCTCTAATTTATTCCTCTGAAAGCCCATAATAAAGCCCCTATTAGTTGGTTTTCCCCACATTGGGGTTTCCAGGGTAACATCTGGTGTCTTGTTCATTTTATGTGCTTGGTTCTGTATGCTTCCACTGTCATTTTGCTGTTTTATATCTCAGCTGTACGTTATTAGCGTAATTTCCAGATTTATATCAGCAAACATATATTTCTGTATTTAGTAAATTACTGGCTATAATTTCATGTGCAGAGAAAAGTAAAATCAACATGGTATCAGAGCTTAGCCTCTGAGTACAGGACAACCAAAGTACTTGTTGTGCAGACCAGAAAGGTAAATCAGCAAATGGGATAGAAGACCAGATAGTGTGAGTGAAACAGGGCAGCAGACTCAAATGGCCAGTGCAGGCTTAAGGGTTGAGAACAGGCTGGATGGAGTCTCAAATTTCTGTCCTTGGGGAAGCATATTAGCTTGGTACTGGAAGAGAATGGGCTGCTGAAATTGCAAAAGGAAAAATAGCAGCCCCAACTGAACCAATACAGCTAGCTACCCGTACCAAGAAGGATGTCAAGGCCAAGAGGATACTTGTGGATGGTATCAAGGACCACATCATTCCACATTTCTCTGGCAAGACAGCAAAGTAAATGTGGAAGGCCCTGGTAAAGCTATACCAATATGACAACCAGAGCAGGGAGATGTTATTCAGAGAAAAGCTGAAAAGCACGAAGATGGCCAAGGGAGAGTTGGTGGTCACTTACCTCACAAAGTTCACTCAGATTCGAGATGAACTTGCAGCAGTGGGACAGACCGTGGATGAGAGTCGAGACTGAGCTGGTGAGGATAGCCTTGAATGGCTTCACCAAGCAATGGGGCATGTTTCTCCGAGGGGTGATTGCACGGGAAAAACTCCTTGATTCGGAGAGGTTGTGGGACGACTTCACCCAGGAGAAGCTGTGAGGGGATGCATCTAAAGCTAGTCAGCAGAAGAGTAAGGAGGAGGAGAATGTGGCATTTCATGAAAAGAAGAGCAATGGAGCAAGAGGCTCCACAGACATGGGCAAAGTGAAATGCTTTACATGTCACAAAATTGACCACTATGCCAGCAAATGTTCTAACAAGGAGGAGTCGGAGGTAGCAGCTACAACATCTACTGAGATGGATGCATTTGCAGAGAAATTCGACGACGAATTTTCTCTGGTTGCCACTCTTTCTAGCAACAACAGGTTGGCTGAGTTTGAGGACAGTGGGGCATGGTTCGTGGACAGTGGGTCATCTCACCATATGACGGGAATGAGGTCGATGTTCCTTGGTGTTTCGGAGATGGGCTCACACTCACACTGCCATGTGAAGAATGGGGCACGGACTAGGCATGCAGTAAAGGGGGTTGGATGCATCAGATTCCAGCTAAAGTCAAGAGTGTCTCTAGAGGTGGATGAGGTGATGTATGTGCCAGAGTTGAAGGTCAACTTGCTATCTATATCAGCTCTGGAGGATATGGGGTATGAAGTAATGTTCGTTGATGGACAGGTGCTCATACGGGCAAAGGGAGCGGCCTTGAGGCTTGGCATCAGGCAAGGTATGATGTACGGGTGTTGGGACAGCCTATAGGTGGGTCCAGGGGGATCTTGGATCAGAGATCAATGTCAAAGAAAGTCAATTGGTATGACTTGACATTGATGGATGAGATGAACAGCACATTAGATCAGAGTGCAGCAGAAGTAGCAGGTGGATCTTCCGGTTCAAAGGAAGCAGCAACAGATTTGATTAGAGATTGATCCTGGTGGAGACACCTCCCTTGCTAAGAGGGAGTGTTAATTTTAGCTCATGAGGTATCTCAACATAGGCCCATGTGTCATGGGCATGCTGATGGACACCTAAATTTGACCCAGATCAGCCTTTGTATTTCAGCTTAAGGTAGAGTAGGCTTGCAACAATATTTCACCCTTGAGTGGAATGTGGGGCCCAAAGAGAGAGGGCGCACCTCTGAAGGTGGTTGTTAGTGGAATGTGGGACCCTATCCAAAGGGAGCACACCACCTAGTGGAGAGTGGGGTCCAGCAACCCCAAATCTCAACCATTGAGGCCAAGCCTTGGCACACATCTCAAGGTGGATGGAGGGTTGCTAACGAGATAAAAGGAGAACACTCACTATTCTCATTTGTGAGGTTGAGCAAGTGAGAGGAAGAGGGAGCTTGGGCTAGTTTTGGACTGAGGAAGAGAGGGGCAACTTGGGAGAAGTTGAACAGCAGGGTAAGGGCGACTTCTGGAGCTTGAGGCAGCAAGGAGGAGGCCAAGGAGAGGCCATACCAGGCTATCATCTTCAAGCCATACCAGAGCCAGATAGTACAGCACTAAAGGAGGGCTAGTTAGGGCCATACGGCCTCAACCAGAACAGCCAGAACTCAGCTGTACCTTCCATCAGAAGATTAGGCCATTTTCAGGCCGTATGAACAGCAAGGAACAGGCAGATTTTGTGGCTGTACTGAGGCAGCTGTGTTGACAGAGTTTGTTGGGTCAAACAGCCAGGGAAAACAGGCCATACAGTCAAGGTAAAATTATGTAAATTGCTGTAAGAAAAATCCGAGTTTAACTGCTGTAATTTATTCCTCTGAAAACCCATAATAAATCCCCCTCTTAGCTGGTTTTCCCCACACTGGAGTTTCCAGGGTAACATCTGGTGTCTTGTTCATTTTATGTGCTTGGTTCTGTATGTTTCCGCTGTCATTTTGCTGTTTTATATCTCAGCTGTAGGTTATTAGCATAATTTCCAGATTTATATCAGCAAACATATATTTCTGTATTTGGTAAATTACTGGCTATAATTTCATGTGCAGAGATAGGTAAAATCAACAAGGAATTCAGATTCTGCATACTAGCAGTAGCTAGGTTCCAAACTTCAAGCAKACAACAAATGTATGTTTTTTTTTTCAATTTTCACTGTCTCATGAAATACAGTTCCACCATAACATACATCGAATAAGCACTCTATTGAACTAGTTATGCAGTAGCTAATATACTTAAAAGTCCAAGAACACTCGTTCCTATGGGAATCAAAATTACAAATGTATTCTTATTCAAAAAGAATACAACCATGAAGTTTTGAGAGCTTGAAAACACTTCAATCCATTGACATTACACTTGAGGTTTGTTTAAGTCCATTTGTTATCACTTATTAGATTAAATTTGACAAAATACTCAGTAGGTGCTAGTTCTTACCAAATAGATCGTAACTAAAGGCTGCAAATCAAATATGTAAAAAGACATACCTTCTCCACAAGGAGACTTTCGAGTTGTATGATTGAGGACCTTTGTTGGCATTCTGACAGGTCCCTTGACCTTCAGACGTTTGTCCTTGGCACCACGTACAAGATCCGCACAAACTGAGAGAAAACATTATAAAACCATATTTGTGAACCTTCAAAACATGAATAACATCTAATGGGCTAGCCTTATATGTGCCTCAATAAATCACAACCACAATCACTTTGTGAATGCCTTAGCAATCACTCTGTAAATGCCTAAGCAAATTTAGGCACAGCTTAAATCTAATCTTGCCAGCATGGTAAAGAAGTTATAGTAAGTAAAACTACATACCTTTTTCAAGATTCTTTACATTTATAAAAAAGTAATCCTGATCCGGTGCAAATCTTCTTGAGGGTCCTCAAGTCCAGCCTTCATGGGCTTCATCATACCCATCGCCATGGTTCTGTTAATACAGAAACTACATACCTTTTTCAAGATTCTTTACATTTTTAGAAGACAAAGTAATCCTGATCCGGTGCAAATCTTCTTGAGGGTCCTCAAGTCCAGCCTTCATGGGCTTCATCATACCCATCGCCATGGTTCTGTTAATACAGCAAGCAATAAACCACACATTAATCAGACTCAAAGAAAAACCAAAAGGATGGAAACCATACAGAATAAAAACTACTACACATTAATCTCGAACAGCAATCCCTAATTCTCTGAGCAGGAGCAATATGGGTAGATCCTACAAAAAATTGAATAAAAAACTATGTCTTCAATACAAATGTAGTCCCTGTACTCTTCACGTTCAAAATAACAGTCCCTCTAAAAGATACAAATGGCAAGGATCCATATCCCACACAACAGGAAGCATCCAGCTCATGGATCCCAGACAAACATTTTCATTTTTGGAAATCAGGGAAAAAAGAAAATACAGAAAGCAGAATGATAACAAGGAGGGGGGAGAAGTAATCCATATGGTAAGTTAAAAGTAGCATTCAATGTCAGAACTTCGAAGCTCAGTTTTTGTTTCTATGGGAAACAGAATGATAACAGGGAGGAGGAGAAGAAATCCATATAGTAAGTTAAAAGTAGCATTCAATGTCAGAAATCATTCTTACGATAACACGTATGTGAGAAACTCCGAATGCAAGAATAATAAAAGCACAACCACTACAGCAGCCCAGTAATCTCACCCACCCAAAATCCCTACAAATTAAAAAAAATCAAGGGAAAAATAGAGGACCCAACAAATAAAACGAAAAACTGCAATCTCTCAAACCCTCAACCATAAAGTTTTTGGAGACTAAAAAGATTTTTTTTAAAAAATCTAAAAACGATAAACCCTGGCATTGAAGAAAAACGCTATTGACGGACCCTCCACATTGTATTTTGGCATCCATTAAGACACCCATCAAACAACCTCAGCGCATATAATCACAACGCCAATGCATTCCCAACATAATACAAATTGGCGTCCGGAAACAAAGGCAGTTTATCTAGGTTTCGATCCACCGTGCTGTTAAAAAAATTATTTTAACATGTGAATCAGTTGAAAGTGCCCAAAGTTCTGTCTTGCAAATTCAAACAGAAAAATTATAAGAAACCATTGCAAGCAAACCCCTGGCATCCCCGATGAAGGAAATTTAACATGAAGATCAAAAACAGTCCATACCTTCTGTATCTCCTCCTTCTCGTACCGGTACCTCCAAACTCTTGCCGTGTGGCTTGCCTTCGGATCCGTCTCAAACAAATCACAAAACCAGGCCCTCACCCGTATTTGTGCAAAACTCCCTTAATCATAATTGCTACAAAACCCTATCCCTAGTAGAAGGAGCTTCCCCTCGTTCGAGGGAGGTGGGCCCTCAAAATATATGTTTTATATTTTACATGTGAAGGCAATTATCAATGGTTCAATGTAGATGTTTTATATTTTACATACGAAGGCAATTATCAATGGTTCAATGTGGGTTTAACGCTAATGAAGTGTTTTTATAAGTAGTGGCCTTGCTTTATTAACATAATGGTTGAAGGCAATTATCAATGGTTCAATGTGGGTTTAACGCTAATGAAGTGTTTTTATAAGTAGTGGCCTTGCTTTATTAACATAATGGTTGATAGGGTGTAGAATTGCATTTTTGGGGGGTTGAAATGTGTTGTATGTGTGTATATGCCAACAATAAACTATGAATAATAAATAGTTGGATATATAGTGTTTGATATTTTGGAATAGATTTGTGATTTTAAATATATATATATATATATATTATTTTAATTTGGTTAGAATGGATTGAGATTTTCGGAGTGTGTTGTTCATGTTGGAAATGGAAATTTAATAAAAGTTAACTAAATGTATCTTCTTTGACATGTTTTTCTTAGCATTTGTTTTTTCTTATGAAAAATTAATCGATTTTGTTTTTGCAATGATGGCATAGGTGAAATTCATATGTTGAGATTGGATGTTCTAGGTGACCTACATATTTTTTATATCTCTAATTTATGAGATTGATAATGTTCATTACAAATGATTTTGGAGGATTTAGCTTGGATTTATTTCATTAGATTTTGATGATGTTTCGTTAAAAAAAATGATATATATATATATATGATGGATTGATCAAAGTTTTGGGTTTTTTTTTTTCAATGGGGTTTCCCAAAATAATAATCTCTTATGTGGGAGGAGCTATTATATATCTCATTGAGTCTCATTTTTTCAAAATGTCAATGGGGTTTGGAAGTGAAACAAATAATTTTGTTGAATTAATAACTTTTAAGCTTTTTCTTCTTTTTGCTTTCGAAAAGGGGGTGAAAGTTTTACAGGTCTTTGGTGACTCAATGATAGTTATTAATTGGGCAAGAAAATCCCAAGAGTGCCACAATTTATAGTTTATTTCCCTTCTTGAATAAGTGCACAGAATTATGGACTCTTTTGATTTGGTATGTGTCCGGCATGTATACAGGTAAAAGAACATTGAAGCAAATTATCTATTGGATAATGGGCAATGGCAGATAAATGAAGTCAGCACGGTTGAAAGTTTTGTATACTTTCACAGACCTTTTATTGAAGAAGATCCTCCCCCTTCATAATAGATTTCTATCAGGCTTCATTTGGAGATATCTACAGGACCACACATGCACTACAAACTTTATAGATCTATAGCGAACAGTCTTTTTGGCTCATATATATAAACTACTATCAGACGGTAAATGAGGATCAATACAAGTCTAAAAAAGTTTCCAGAGCTACAATTATCTATTCTTTATTGTTTTTAATATGTACCAACCTCTGTAAATTTGGTGGTGGCATAAGCCCTTTTGTTTTGGATGTTTTTTTGTTGTGAGATATTGTCCAAGACGTCATTGGGCACTCTTATTGAACCTAGAGATCATAGCAAAAACATGGCTACACCATGTTTTATACAGAATATAAATTTCTTTTCTCTTCAAATGAAATAAAATTTATGGTTTTTTTTTTTTTTCAAGGAAAAATATATATAAGATAGATTGGAAAAAGTATCCTTCACTAATGTTTACAAAAGCTTATAAACATGCAGACCATCTATCAAAAGTGAATCTTACTATGAATGTTGATTTAATTTTGAAGGTATAAAATAGGAATGGGGAAGATCTCCTACACAAACCTCTCCATGTTTGGGCTCCATCGATTATAGTTTAAGGGAGGAGTTAACTTAACAAGGGACATATCAAAACATATTTTTCTTTTATTTTCAAAACTTGTGGGAGAAAGAAGACACTATTTATATTAATGAATATGCCTTGAAAACTAGGATCTCTTTGTTTTTTGTTTTTAAATGCTTATAATGGTGTTTTATAAAAGGGGGACATCAAAGTTCATAGATAACAAAACTTTTTTGGGGGACATCAAAGTTCATAGATAACAAAACTTTTTTAGATGCAATTGTTTTAGAGTGGTTCTTTTAAATTATCTCAAAAGTATTAATAGGAAAAAAAATTAAGCACGTAGAGAAAGTACTTTTCATGTCTCCTTATAATAGAAAATATGAATTGTTTTACTAGGAAAAAATGCACACACACATATAATGTAGGCAGGTGTCGAGTTCTAATCCCCCTAAGTGAGGCACCCTAGCCCTGAGGATTGGCTCAATCAGTTGGTGTCACTATTGCAAGGTCATTGTCAATAATTCAACACGTTATGCAAGTCCTTGGTTCGATTCCCTAAGGTCGGGCACACTATGGCTATGTTACTCGCTATATACTAGGTATCGTCTTTGAAATGAGGGGAAGTGCTCGGGAATTTCCCATGGATTTATTTCCAAGGAAAAAATATATAGAATATTTTCCATGGTGTTGTGTTCTCTCTTTATTCTATCTCTAGTTATTGAAATCATATGAGTCGATACATTATAAAAACACTTCATTGTTAAGTAACATGGAGTTATGTTTTCTCTTAATGTTATCCCTACTTACTAAAATATGATAGTTTTTTACATTATAAAAACACTTCATTACCAAATAATCTTGAGAATTATGTTTATATAGACAAGTGCACCCAAACTTGAGACCCTTAACCTAAGAATGGGGTTAAGTATAACTTTACTGAAGCCTCTAGAGGTAACTAAGACCTTATTGGGCATGATGAATGTTTAGAAATAATGTGGGACATATTCTAGGGATGTTAACCATTTTCTTGAATACCAAAACAAACAATTAAGCAGAAGTTGATGTTTGGAGGATAAGGGTGGTTGTTAGGGTCCCACTCAAAATCCCTTAGTTAATGGGATAGGTTGTTACTTAATGTATTGTGGCCAACTCTATTAAATAAGGCTCGTTGTGATAGTTAGAGTGTGTGATCGATAAATGTAAGGTGGCCTCATTAAAGAAGGTGCATTAATTAGTTGTTGTAGCCTCATTGATGAAGGCCCACTAGGTAGTTAGGGATTTGAATAGTGAGAATTTATTTATAGTAGTAAAAGCTATGTAATTGGTTGCCAAGTGATTAATATTGTATTTGAACTCTTCTGAATTGGAGGTTGCGCCCTAAAATAGGCAAGTGAACATTGCTTCATATTCATAATATAAATAAAGGTTCACTTACTTTTATTGTTTCATTACTTCAATTCTATTTACTTGCTTTTTGCAGTTGTATTTCTATCTATATTGTTCTAAGTACTATGTTTCCACTATTAAGGAACACCATAAGTGGTGTTTAAGCCCTTTTCTTGTGCTAGCACATGATTGAATTTTAGAAGAAAAGAAATCAGCTATAAGCATGTTCCAGTGTCTTTAAACACATAGATCTATCATTCAACGAGTAAAATTGCAGCTAGGGAAGCATGCACATAGAAATGCAAGTGGAGTCTTGACACCCTTGCACACCTCCAGTGGTACCCTTTGAGTAGTACCATTGTTGAGCCCTATTTTTGGCACATTTCTTGCATAATAAAACCAACATTCTAAGCCATTTTTCCACACTTAATCCATGATATATAACCATTTCCATCATTAAACCTTCAGTTAAGCCTAAATACATCATTGTGGTTAATACATCTAGTTTCTAATGTTTTTTAGTGTTTAAAGAGGATTTTTACAAAGGTTTTACAGATGACCAACATTCATGTACCGTCACTACAGTTCTTGTACCCAACATTGTAGCTTAGCCTATTGGTGCATCTCCGGGTGAAAATCAAGAATATAGGTTTTCTTAGCAACAACATCGACATACTCTAAGAGTCTCAAAATGTGCCCAGGTCACACGTGTGGAGCTCTAGCACAGAAATAACAATTCAGCCTGAAATTAGCAAAAGTTCTAGACAGTCAACCTCCACCTTGATTTTCATGCAGATGAGGTCGAATCTGACGAATTTGGAACATGGGTTTTGTTCCTAGCATAGAAAATTGAGTAAACAATGGGTCATTTTTCAAAATCAAGAATGGTTTGAGAGTTATGCTTGGTTCTTCGTCAATCTTCCCAAATTGCACTATTTTTCTCAAATTTGTAAAAAGCCAAAATTGTTTATTTTCTAGATTGCAAATGATTTGTCCAAGTTTGGTAAGATCGTTTTGATTCGGTTCTATATTCTCCTCAAGTGATTGCTATGTATAAATTAACGTATGGAGAAAATCAGGGGTCATTCAATTAAGTTTGGGATTCATTCTTGTAAGATCCAAAGAGTTGATTGTTGCTCTTTGTAACCAAAGCTTAATTGAATGAGAATTGAAGTTTGTTGATCTGTTGCATATCGTTATATCTTGAGTTCGCCTTCCAGGTGCGTCAATTGGGTTGAGTAGGGCCCCTCGACTTAGGTGACGCCATGTTCTTTTACTTAAGTTTGGTAATTCATAGTATTTGTTTTAATGTAATTTCAATTTAAATTTGGTTTCTATTTCAGTTCTGTTTTGTGCAATTAAAACTCAGAGATCTTACCTTTCATTGTTGTGCATCAATTCCATGGTTATATGGTCAATGTTCATTTGGATTCATCACTTATAATATCATGTTTTGTGCAAGTAACTCTCTGTTCTATTGTGTCAACTTATTGCCAACAATAATTAGATGTGTTAAACCCGTAATGCATCTCTTTGCAAAGATTGCCTATTACAATTACATTGTGGTCAATCCTTCACATTGCACTCGAGATTTGGTCTTATAAACGCTCTATTATACCTACACATAATATATATTATGTTCTTCCATTGCACCCAATCCCTAATTCATTACATATTTAATTTCCTTCTAAAATCGTATTATATTCACCTCCATTCAATTTTGATTCAAGTCCAGGGTATATTATCTTGGTGTTTCAAATTGACCCCATTAAACCATTATTGCTATTGTTAAATAGCTATCCAAACACGCCCATTTATCACTCTATTATATATGTTGTTCATAAGGGTTTCACACAATCGAATAGGTATATGTTGTTCATAAGGGTTTCACATAACACACATCTTTTTCCAGTCACATTATGCCCTATTGAGATCCGATTACATAGAAGTTGATTATAAAGATTGTGTGTCTCCTAAACATTGATTCTCTACAATGAGATTTTAACTTAAAACTTGGACATTTAACTACAGACAATTGAAGTTATTTCACTCATCAAAACTTTGTTATTTCTTTCTTGTTCATAGATTGATTAGTTTATAAAATTGATCATATACACAATCTGTTGAATGCAGGAAGTATAACATTGTTCCTCTCTCCATTCATTCTTCTTATTGTTAATTGTATTATTCTTGCATTTATAAAGTCCAGATCTTTGTCACTTTCCATATGCTCAATTCCTTTTAAAGCACATTCATTCTTATTTATGTCATTAATTCTTCATATTGTTGTGCCCTTTCGAAGATTCTATGAGTCTAGTTTACATTCATTGGTAGATTTCACCTAGATTGTTGTTCAACTTGTTTTGCTTTTGTATTTGTTTTCGACAGTTCTAACACTACTGGAATCCATTGAAGGACGAGAAACTCAAGTTATCTACTTATAATTAATCACGGAGACATGTGTAAATGAAAGACTGTGATCTAATCCTTTTATAACACTGAGTTATTCTTATGTTCGAGTGACGAATCCTTAGTGTTTATTTCCATTTTCTCGTAGTTTGCATTTAAATTCTGCAGTGTGGGTTTGAGATTGTCTTATCAGCATTTACTTTTCTACAACGTGTTTAATGAATTTTTGTATGGATCGCTACAGGAGTAAGCGACTAAAGATTTATTGTTTATTTGCTCCTCACGGAAAATCACATGAACACTTAAAATAGTGAAAGATTGTGATTCAGAATCCAATAGCATATAGTAAACCTTGCAATCTAGTGTTGAGCTACAATCCTGTGGTGTTAGTTGAATTAATTTATTTTGGATTGATTTCATTTAAATTTGAAGTTGGTTTTATGCTTAGATCACTACAAGATTAAAATCTATGGAGTCTCAAGACCTAATACGCTATATAAGAAAAACCACATGAACATTGTCTACTAGTAATGAAAGATTGTGGTTCGGAACTCGATAAGCATTAGAGTCCCATAGTCCAGTGACAGGTTATAATGCTTAGTGTTAGCTCTTTCCAGCATTTTGTGCATAGGATAGATTATTTCTTTAATCATGCATTTACTATGCTTGCACCTCTAAGTTTACGAACTCCCAGCCGATAATTTAATGCCTAGAAATTATCACATATAATTTGCCCAACAATCACATCAAACAAAATCTACCTATGGATTTGATCTTCTGCGTACCCTCGTGTATATTGAAAGCCTCAGGTGTACCTTAAACCATACTTACATAAACATGGCGATAGTTTTCTTGTTTTAGTAGACCGATAACAACAATCGGGGAGATCACTCTCTTGTACCTATGAATCAGGTAGTACAACTACCAAGGGTATAGTTTGTCCTCCTTAGTTAACACCATGAGATATTTGATTGAGTGTTATTGTTGGAAACCCATCAATATATCAGAGAGCTATAGCACCTAACACTCGTCTTCCCTTAGGACCCTATGAACCCTAGCCTTTGCAGAACGGAAACTGGGAAAACAATTTTGTTGGAATATCAAGAATTTTGGGGATTTTGTCGATGCAGTAATACTCAAATAGGAGTAACACTCCCACTAGAGTATTAAAAAAAACGGGACAAGGCAACACCATTACAAGAGACCTATCTCAAAAGATCCTTTACAAAACATTGACTTCATTGGTATAGACCTCTAGTAACTCTTTTTATGGGCACAACAACGTCGTTGTTTGTGACCTATCTCAACTAGACTCCCCTTGCAATACTAATCACATTGATATAACTCTTCAGTAACCTTTCAAATGGCCCTGAAGGTCTTATGACCCATGCTAGAAACATGACAAGTATGGATGATCTCAATCAAGTGGTACAAACCCTCACATAGATAGAGGACCAACTCCAATGTAACATGACTACTATCAATGGATGAATCTCCCTTTGTTTTGATAAAATTGAGAAGCTTGAGAGTAAGCATGATGATGGTGAAGGTTTTTCATGTGAAGGTTTTCACAAGGGTAATCACATTGATGATGAATACTTTATGGGTGAAGGCTTCCACTGAGGCAACCCTTTCCTAATTGTTCCCCAATATGTTGAATCGATTACCTAAGCTTGATATGAATAAAATTGATGGGTTGGATATGACTGGTTGGCTTGACCAAATGGAATGAATCTTTTCTCTAAATGTTATAGAGGATGAATTATTGAAATTCAAAATAGGAGTCCTATTCTAAAATAGGGAATATTGGCAGTGGTGGCAATGGAATAAGAAAACCTCTTATGGATACATTGCATGGAAACAGTTTGTGAAAGTCCTTTTTGCTTGCTTTGTAAGGAATATTAATTTTGTGGGATAACTTACCAAGTTGCATAAAAAATGCATGGTGGAAGAACATATTGATCCTTTTGAGCACTCAATAATCATAATTGAAAATTTAACCAATTTTTTTTCAAGTGATGTTTTATCAATGATCTCAAGGAGGAAATAAAAGCCCATGTTGGGATGAATCACCAAGCTACCTTTTTTTAGGCCTCTTAGCTCACTTGTTGTGTATTGTATCCTACTCTCAGTACAAATATTGAAGCTTTGTTCCATGCCCATGCCAATATTGTTCCTACTCCACAACATGCTCCTCCCTCAAGGTACACAAGTTAACATGGGGCAAAAATGACGAAACGTCAACTCAAGGGTCTATGCTACAACTATGATGACAAATATTTTCCAGGGAATTAATGTAAGGATTATAAATTATTTATAGCCATATCGAAGGACATTTCTAATGATGAAGTTCATGTGGTGGCTCTAGAGGACATCACACCTCCTAAGGAGAACGATTATGTTCAAAAGTAGAAGGGTGAAGAACCCCAAATCTTCCTTCATGCCTTGACTGACATTTCTTCCCCTCATACATTAAAGTTGGTAGAATATATCAATCTTCAGAAGGTCATTGTCTTTATTATTAGTAGTAGCACCCATAATTTCATTCATCACGACATCATGAAAGAAACACACTACTATATTGATGTTGTTAACAACTTTCAGATTATGATTTCAAATGTGGGGGATCTATGAAATGTGGCAGCAAGTGTGAAAATGTGAAACTCTAAATGGGTGATTATTTCATGAAACCTCACATGTTTGCCATTGAAATGGGTGGTTGTTATTTCCTTTTGGGTGCCAACTAGTTGAGAGCATTTATTCCCATCACCATGAATTTTCTAGAATTATACATGAGTTTCAAGAAGGACATGCATTGCCACACTCTCAAAGGTCTCAAAGTGGGCTCTCCAGAATTCATTAGTTCCCATCATATGGAAAAGCTCTCGAAGAAGGGTTATTTAGGGATTATTGCACAATTCCATGATATTAAAGTTTTTGAGGACACTTCTTAGTCAATTCATCTTGATTTGCAATTAATTTTGGACAAACACCAATGGGTCTATGAACTTCCTTGAGGATTACCACCCTCACATGCGGAGCATGTTCATAGTATCCTACTGATATCGAGTGGCCAATTGCTCAATGTCCACCCATATCGCCATCCTTTTGCATGGAAAAATGAAATTGAAAATATCATTCAAGACTTGCTAGCAACATGTGTCATCCATCCTAATGTCACCAACCTTTATTCCTCTCTTGTCATCATTGTTCTTGAAAAAAAATATGTTTGGCACATGTGTCCCAACTTTCAAGCTCTTAACAAATTGAGCGACAAAGATAAATTTCCTTTCATTTATTAATGACCTCTTAGATGAGTTACATGGAGCTCATTTATTCACTAAACTTGATCTATGTTTTAGCTATCACCAAATTATAATGAAGGAAACAAATATTCCTAAAACTACTTTCCACGTGCATGAAGGCCATTACAATTATTGGTGATGCCTTTTGGTCTTTGCAATGTACCTTCCACTTTTTAGAGCCTCATGAACAAAATCTATCGACCCATTCTATGTTGTTTTGTCCTTATATTCTTTGATGGGATCTTGGTATGCAACAAAACTTGGGAGGTGCATGTGGATCGGGTCTTACAACTCCTTTGCAGTCACCAACTATTCCTTAGACATTCTAAATGTGTTTTTGACACCTCAAAAGTGGAATAGTTGGGGCACACTATTAGTAGGGAGGGAGTTTGTGTTGATCCCAATAAAATTGAGGTGATGAAGGATTGGACTCACCCAAGGACTGTCGAAAATTCATGTGGCTTCCTAGACCTCGCTAGTTATTACAAAAATTGTGTACATAACTATAGTAAAATTACAATTCCTCTCACCACCTTGCTCAATATGGATGCCTTTAGATGGAATGATGTGGCCAAACACACTTTTTAGGCTTTAAAAGAAGCTACATATACTACCCCTGTCCTCACCATGCCTGAATTCACTAAGAATTTCATCTTGGCATCGGGGTAGTGTTAATGCAAAAATGATGCCCTTTAGCCTTCACCAATAAGCAATTGTGTGAAAGAAACTTGGGAAAATTCACTTATGAAAAGTAAATGATGGTTGTTCTTCATGCAGTTGATATGTGTCGTCCATATCTGATGGGGTGTCATTTCTAGATTAAAATGGACCATCACAATTTGAAATATTTCTCGGAACAGAGGTTGTCCTTCATAGAACAACACAAGTGGGTCATTAAAATGTTAGGCTAATATTATGACATCATCTATAAGAAGAGCAAGGAGACCGTGGTAGTGAATGCCCTCTTTAAGAAGTATGAAGAGGAAGGATCCTTGTTCACTTTATATTCATCAGTACTTGATTAGATCGAGGAGTTGTTTCAAGATTGGTTAGTGGATATTAAGATGACACACATTCTCCACCAATTATAGGTCAATCCACATTCACATCTAGACTACACTTAGCAAAATGAGGCACTGCACTATAAAGGGCATACTTTTTTTGTTTAGAATTCAACATTTAAATTGACCATAGTGTTATCTGAATTACATTCCTCTCCCATAATGGGTCGCTTAGGGTTTTAAAAAACATATGAATGGATTAAGAATTCATTCTTTTGGGAAGGCACGAAGAAATACATCCACAACTTTGTGGTAGAATGTGACACATGCCAATGGTAAAAGGGGGAAATGGTAAATCCTCCTGGAGCATTACAACCTTTAGTAATTCCTACCACAATGTGTTGATATTTCCATGGATTTCATCGTGGGAATGCCAAAAGGGGGCAACAAATCATCCATCATGGTACTTGTTGATCACCTTTCTAAAAATGCTCACTTTTGTGCCTTACAATAGCTTTTTAGGCCCCCCACAATCACATGAGCATTCATGGATAATGTTTTTAAATTTCGTGGCATGCATATTTCAATTGTAACAAATTGTGATCCTCCATATGCTAGCATTTTTGTTTGCAAGAGTTGTTTAGTCTTCAAGGTATCCAATTCAAGCTCGACACATGGCCTACAACCCCCCAAAAAAGGTTCAAACAAAGGCATTCAACAAGTGTTTGGAAACTTATTTACATCATTTTGTCTTGGGACGATAGGCCCAATAGATGTAGAAGTTACCCTATGCAAATGGTGGTATAAGATCACCTATCATGGTTCTACCCAAATGACCATGTTTGAGGTAGTCTACAAACAAAAGACACATCAATGGTCTCCTACTTACCAGGCCTCTCTAAGATTTAGGAAGTGGACAATACACTAAGAGCTTGTGTTAGAATTCTCCATACTCTCAAGTATAATTTCGTGTTGACCTAGAAAATAATGAAGCAACAAGCTTACCAACATTGATCCTAGTGTCACTGGAGCA
>SNQJ01S0004289.1:0-10869 GCA_010110895.2 Picea sitchensis
AAAGGTTTATCGAATCCCAATCAGTTCCAATGTCTCTAAGGATGAAGGTTGGGGGGCACAACCTGTGTTTAAGCTTGGAGGGGCACCTTCCTCCACTATTTTCATCGACTCATACATGCAAGACTGTATTGTTGGAGCTTCTATTGATGCCCGAGGCATAGAATCATAATCTCATGCAAGGAAACCTTTCTAAACATGTGTGTGCATGCTCTCTTAAAGAACACTTTAGGTGACCCATCTAATGCACCACTTCCTTCAAAGTGATGCCCTCTGCTTTAGAGTTGGTTTTGGAGGCTCCTGCAATGGATGTTGGGTACAAGCTAGTGAGGGTGTCACATCTCTAGAAATGGAGGTCTCTCAAGCTGCAATAGCTTGGATCCTATGGGAAAAGGGAAGTACAAAGGTGTTGTTTGTAACACACCATTTCCCCCCAACCTGTAATTTTAATTATGACTTAAAGACTGGAACATGCAAACAATGTGAATGTATTTTGTTTAATTAATGTGAAAACTTGCCTAACAAGCTCACTGAAGGGTGGAACACTAGAACTGGCCATGATACCATGAATGGAAATTCGTGAGGGGATTGGCGGTATTATCTTGCCTACCAAAAAGTTAACCTTCACCAGAGAGCCATTTTTCCCAATTGTCAAAGCCATTTCTCTCTTCCCTTTCCCCCCAAAAAGTTAGTTAATGAAGGGGGTTGGTAGTTGAGCAACCAACTACCCATGATAACAGAAGTACAGGGAAATGGTTGAGAAACTGAAGAATGTCAGTTAGGGTACAACAAGTACCACCTCAACCTCCATGATTATGATTGACCCATGAATGTCTAGAGATTGGGAACCTTTTGGAGGAAGGAAAAAGGGGAAAGAACGCATAAGAGGTGCATAGAGAGAGAACAACAAACCAACGAGGAAAAGAAAGAAACAATTATGGAAAAAGAAAAAACCATGGGGAGAAGCCATGGGCATTCAAGCAGATAGAGAGCAAGTCACGAGCAGGGGAAATTGCTTGGCAAAGAGATTCTCTGAAGCACGGATTTGAACTATGAAATTCAGGCAGAGAACCCTGAACCTGACCTAAGCAAGATGGTCATGAATTGATGCTTGCTGGAAAGGAAAATAACACTAAGAGGGGAGGGAATTGAGAGACTGCAAAGGTAGTGAAGGGACTCCCTTGTGTCGAGATAATAATTTCTGATGTGTTTTTGGTATAAAAAATAGTTTTCTATTTTTCAAATAATTTTTGTTGTGCTTCAGTTAAAATAAATAAATTTTTTAATCACATAGGCATTGAGATTTTGGAGCTTGCAAACATACACATGAAAAAAAGGTGTAATAATGCAATTTCACATGGGGTTTATTATTCCAAAACTACTTTCACGTGGGGTTTTTCGTTTCAAAACTACTTCAAATTTAAAGAAGCTTAATTATGCAATTCAAATGGAAACTGATGCTTAATTTTATTTCAAAATGGATAATTAATCAATTACTTTCATTATTTTTACAAGACGTTATTAAAATTTGATGCACTAAATCCAACCTAAAACATGCAAAAATCAATCTAAATGGACACCTACAAAAGTTGCATATTTTTTCAAAGGTGTCAACAACCTAAAGGGTGCCAATAGTGCACAATCTCAACAAATAAATCTCGACATTTTAGCAATGCAAAATCAATAGTTTTGAATTCCAATAAAAAGAAATGTTAGAAAATGATGTTTGAGAAGGTGTAACTCATCATGTTTTATCGTGCCTCATTTTAATTAAAGTGTCATAGGTCACTGGAACCATTAAAAACAAAATTTCAAGTGGCTGCCATTATAATCGAAATTTCTTAGTGTAAATCTTTCAAGCCATCGTAAGCCAACTTTGAATTTGGATTTTACCTTTCAATTAAAAAAATGCATGCAATAGTTGCTTAATGCACTTGGAATTAGTGATAGGAAACTAGGAGATTCACACCATTGATTAAGGTTCCATTTTCACAAAATTCACTTAGTACTTTAAAATATTTGTGGGAGCACCAAGAGGTAGGGGTTGAACTTATGTTGTTTGGAGGTGACAAGTCACGTACACATATTATAAACCATAACACATCTCGCATTCTCCTTAACACTTATACCATTAACCAAGCTCCATTTTCACGAGATTTATTTGACATCTTGAAATAGATGTAACTACATTGAATATTGAATATAGAAATTGCATTATGATATTAAAAAATAATTAATTACATATAGATACATATTATCAACTTAAATCCATTTTTTTTTTTTTAAATCTATTCAAATCTTGGAAATCTTTTTATATATTTTTTATTAATTAAATTATAATTTAATTGTACATGAGTAAAAGTATATTACAACTCTCGATTTATACTATCCAAACTCTATTGATATGATAAACTCAATAAAATAAAATAAAAAACAAAATAAAAATTAATTAATTAGTAAATAAAATATTAAAAAAATTAAAAAAAACAAAATAAAAATTAATTAATTAGTAAATAAAAAATTAAAAAAATTAAAAAACAATTAGGAGAAAAAGGACCCAAAAGTCGAAAGGTTTTTTGAAAATATATGCAAACAGTAGTTACAATGCACTTAAAATTTTATAACCAATTAATTTATGCCATCTCAACTACTTTTTGGAAAGCAATAGAAAATGCGTGCTTACCTCCACATAAAATAATATTAAAAATGAAGTGGATCTAGCCATCTACTTCGGCATTTTCTATTTGTTTTTATGAGGATATTGGCACACGATGAAGTTATTAGCCATCTACTTCCGCATTTTCTATTTGTTTTTATGAGGATATTGATTTCTTGTGATTTATAGATTTTAATATGGTATTAAAGTTAATGGAATTTTGATGGGTGATAAAATATAAGTGTTGTTAAATTGTAGTTTGGGGTAACACCTAGTTTTATGTATGGAATTAAGATTAAATGACACAAAAAAATATATGATCTTATTAGAGGTAATATCGAAAATTATTACATCGGATATTATCCTTCGTGTGGATACTATCAAGGCTGAAACCGTTTTTTTGGTTTTGGAGTAAGACCTAAAATTGTTTTTGATTAGAAGAAATCGTCTTCCTCAGACGTAAGGAAACAAGTTAATGACCCAAGACTCAAAGACATCTAGCAACAATGGAAGTCTGCCCCCCTTATGGACCACCAACGGGTCATTTCAGGTGGTGTGGTATTCCTTGAATAATAGTGACGACTTAGCTCAGATTCCTGAATAGCAACAAGTGATCACTGTCCTCATTATTGGTTGACAACTAATTATAATAGGTTTTGTGCAAGATACAAGATGTAATATAATATGCAGAAACATGACTATTCAACATATATCAATGGAACAACAAAATATTAAAAAGAGCAATACCAAAAATAATACCTTTATTCAAAGAAATCAATGTTCACTTGCCTCTTCGAGGGGGCAACCTCCAACAAAACATAGCTCCATTACAATAATTCTCAATACAAGCTTTCCCATGCCTCCTACTCTTATTTATACTAATTCTATCTCTTAAAGAACATTCTAGAGGAAGATCTTTCTAGAAGCGGAAGCTTCTATTAGGTCTTCTTACAATGACTTGTTCATATTTATTAAATAGGCCTTATTAACTAATGTTGGCCTTTATTACATGGAAAATAGATTATTCTATCTACATGAGGGGTTAGGGAGGTTAGATCCCTAACATGCCCCCCCCTTAAAAAGAGCCTTGTCCTCGAGGCTTAAGGTGAGGAAATTGTTTCAGAATAGTAGTCGACTCCCAGGTGGCATCTTCTGGTGGAGTATCCTTCCATTGAACTAACACTTCCTGGATGGTGCGTCGACGGAGATGATGCTCACGCCGATCCAATATGGCTTGTGGCTGCAACCAAATGGAACATTCTTCATCCAATTCTGGTATACTGGTCTGAGCATGGCACTTGGTGCCAATCACTTTCTTTAGGCATGAGACATGAAAAGCATGAGGTAGATTGGAGTGGTTGGGCAAAGCTAATTGATAGGCTACTAGCCCCACACGTTTTAGAATAGTATAAGCACCATAAAATTTGGGGCAAGTTTTTGACACTACTGAGATTTGAGCGAAGTATGCTTGTACGGTTGTACACAGAGAAACACCTGGTCCCCTTCAACAAATTGACGTTCAAAAAAACCCTTATCTGCCTGTTGCTTCATGCGGTTTTGAGCCATGACCAAATTTTCTTTGAGAGTACGGAGAATGGTCATGCAGGTTGTAAGATTGTAGTCAACCTCCTGAACCTTGGAGACCCCTGGAATGTATGGAAGAATCGATGGTGGCTTATGTCTATAGACTGCTTCAAAGGGAGTCATGCGAGTAGCCATATAGTAAGTGGTGTTGTACCACCATTCAACTAAGGGTAACCATTGAACCCACTGATGTTGTCTGTCAGACACAAAACACCTCAAATATGTTTCTAGACACTTGTTGACCACTTCTGTTTGGCCATCAGTTTGGGGATGATAGGCTATGTTGAGCTGCAATTGGGTTCCCTGGAGCCTAAATAATTCTTGCTAGAAATTACTAGTAAAAGTTGGATCACGATCTGAAACAATAGAATGAGGCATTCCAAGGAGTTTGAAGATATGATCCATAAAAAAATTGAGCCACTGTAGATGTTGTGAATGGATGTTGAAGAGCACAAAAATGACCATATTTAGAGAGATGATCCACTACCACCATGATGACTGACTTATTTCCTGATTTGGGTAAGCCCACAGTGAAATCCATAGAAATATATGTCCAAATAGTAGGTGGAATCAGAAGTGGTTGGAGTGTGCCAGGAGTTTTGACAGTGTCTCCCTTATTGTGTTGACATATATAACATTCGACCACAAAGGTGCAGAAATCTTGTTTCATACCGTCCCAGAAGAACGAATGTTTGACCTGTTCATAATTTTTGGTAAAATCTGAATGCCCTGCAACAGGAGATGCATGAAACTTAGAGAGAACCTTGGGTTTAAGGGCCGATTGTTTGCTTAAATATAGGTGGCCTTTATAGCGAACCTCTTCATTATGCCAAGAGTACCTTGGAGTAGTTTGGGGATCCTGCTGAAGTTTTTGGATGAGGATGGATATTTTGGGGTCTTGCAGCCATTCCTATCAAACAACCTGAAGCCAGTCGAAGACAATGAATGAGAGGGAAAATAAGGACCCTTCTTCTTGATATTTCCTAGAAAGAGCATCATCCACCACATTTTCCTTGCCCTTTATATAAATGATCTCATAATCATATACAAATAGTTTGGTCACCTATTTTTATTGCTTTGGGGAGGAAATGCATTGTTCTAGGAACTACTTGAGGCTTTTATGGCCCACATTAATTTGGAAGCATTGTCCCAATAGATAAGGGCGCCATAGATCTATTGCATGCAAAATAGCCACAATTTATTTTTCATAGATCGATTGGCCCAAATGTCGCTCTGACAATTGTTTACTGGTGAAAGCTAAAGGTCATCCATTATGCATGAGGACTGCCTCGATTCCTCTCCCAGATGTATCACATTCTAGAACAAAGGTCTTGGTGAAATCAAGTAGGGCCAGTACAAGAGTAGTGCACATAGATTCTTCCAACTGAAAGCATTCTTTTTAAGGAGAGCTGTTAGGGGAGCCACAATTTTGAACAAACTTGTGATAGTAGCCCATTAAACCCAGGAAACCACACATAATTTTAACAGTTTTAGGGAGAGTCCAATTCTGCATAGCTTTAATTTTCTTAAGATCCACCCTTACACCATCCTTACCAACAATATGAACCAGGTACTAAACTTCAAAGACACCAAAAGCACATTTAGAATGTTTGAGGAAAATTTTGTGCTTGGAGAGGAGATGGAGAAATTGATCTACATGGGTGAGATGGGTTGGACACATTTTACTATAGATGAGAATATCATCAAAGAAAATTAACACAAAGTGATAGAAGAAAGGATGAAAGACATGATTCATGAGACTTTGAAAAGTAGAGGGGGAATTACAGAGAACAAAGGGCATGACCAAGAACTCATAGTGGTCCTCATGAGTGTGAAATGTCATCTTGGGGATGTCTTCCTCTTTCATACGTATCTAGTGATATCTAGAATGGAGGTCAAGTTTGGTAAGTATTGAGCCCCACTGAGTTCATCTAGAAGGTCATGTATGACAGGAATGCGGAATTTGTCCTTGATGGTAAGTACGTTGAGGGCAAAAGAAATCACGAAACATGCACCAAGTGCCTTCCTTCTTGAGGACCATGACCACAGGGGAAGAATAGGGGCTGGTACTATGACGGATAATACCTGCTTCTAACAATTCGTGGACAATTTTCTCAGTTTCATTTTTTGAGAAAATGGATGAAAATAAGGGAAAACATTGGGATGAAGATTGCATGTTATTAAAGGAATGGAATGATCATGGTCGCTATGGGAGGGGGAAAGGCCCTGGGGGGTTTGGAAAATAGTGTGATGACGTGAAATGATATCTTGAAGTTCCGGGTGTACCTGGGGTGTCTCAACTGCTTGAATGGAGTGGAGTTGGGAAATGATACCAAAATGACCTTTTTTGAGCAACTTTTCCATGCGGTGGGAATTGATGATCTTCGGAGAACCTATGGAATTTATATTATTGGCCTTCCTGTTGGAATTGCATGGTTAACTCTTTAAAATCCATGACTATGGGTCCAAGGGTGCGTAACCATTCAACACCAAGCACAATGTCACAACCACCCATGTCAATAGAAAACATGTGAGATTTCAGGTTATACTACCCAATATGTAGGTGCGCATTTTCACAACTCCCTCCACATTTCATTGAACTACCATTGGAAATCATGATTTGAAAATTGTTGATAGCACAGATATATAGACAATGATGAATGAAATTATGAGTGCTACCACTATCAACAAGGATGATGACTTTCGTGTGCTTAATGTAACCAATCAATATGAGGGTTTGGGGAGTAGAAAAACTAGTGAGAGCATGCAGCGAAATCAATTGTTCAATTTCGGGAGGATCAGAGGGTGGCGTAATATCATTAGTTGGGGGCAGCGTTGCTTCATGTAACACCTCATTTTATTCATCAGAAACATCCTTGAAAATGGCCATAAATTTTTTATGTTCTTTACACTTGTGCCCTATAAAATATTTATCATCACAATTATCGCAAAGACCCTTGAGTTGGCGTTCAATCGTTTCCGCCCGTGTTAATTTTTGGATCTTGAGAGGAGTGGCACGATGGGCAAGGGTGTTGGGTTTAGGGAGGGAAACAAAAGTGGGTTTCCTGCTCTAGGCCAAGATGACCTGTTGTGCCTCCTTGGCACGATTAGTGGCTTCTAACCAAGTCTGGGGGCGAGCCATGATGCCCTGGGCACATATTTCATCCTTTAGGCCACTGATAAATCATTCCATGAAGAAATCATACCTCATGCCCTCCGTGTGAAAAATCCAAGTGCGCAAAGGAAACAATAAAATCTTCCACTGTTCGAGACTATTTAAACTTGGTCAGACATCCTAAATGATGGGTACCTGTGTCAAAGAGTTCATATAGCTCTGCAACAAACCATGACCAAGCAACATAACCTTGGCGTGCATTTTGATGCCATTGCCACCATTGCCATCATTCCAAATCCAAATAGATAATTCCATAACGAAGCCTAGTTAACTCATAAGTGATACCATGCATGGAGAAATAGTCTTCCATCTGAGTAACCCATGCTTATGGATCTAAGCCATCAAATTTGTTTACATCGACTCTGGGAAGACGAGGGTAATGAGGTAGGGAGTTGGAATGAGAGTTTATAGTTTGGTTGGAGTCAACACCTTCAGTATAGAGAGGTGGGTTAGAGGAGGAAGGACCCTGAAATTTGTTCATGAATTGGTGTAGAGCGGAATGGACTTCAACAATTTGGCTATCGATTTGTTCTTGGATAAGGTCCATTTTTTGCATGAATGGATGGAATGTCCCTATTGACTTAGGACTGAAGGGAAATGAGGTTAGTACTCATTTGTTGATTGGTTTCTGTTTGGTGGGTGAGAGCCATGAGGGGATGAGGGGTGGGTCCATGGGAAAAAAAGAAGGTAAGTGATATATATGACAATGATCAGGGTAGCGAGAGGATACCAATGGAATAAGTGGGAAATAAGGGTGTCAGGAAGGGTATGGGTCCATGGGGTGAAAAAAAAGGTTGAAAATGACATGTATCACAACGATTGAGGCAAAAAGGGGAATCCAATGAGATAGGTCTCAAATAAGGGTGTGGGAAGGACCAATACTTTTTTTTAACACCTATGAAGTTATACTCCGACCTGAATAATACTGCAGTGTCGAAATGCCCAAATTTTTAACAAAAAGAAATGTGTAGTAATTTCCCAACCAAAATGCAAGAGGCAAGGTTGCACAACAATAGATCTTGTATGTTCCTTTTCTATTATATTTCTCTCCCAAGGGTTAGAGTTTTCATGGTTCCTACATACACGGGTTTTTCCTATGTTATTTCTCTCTGATATACATGCGAGTTCGAACAATAGTAATCGACCCAATATCTCAGGGCACCAACTAAGGAGGCTAGAATGTACCCTTAGTTGTACTACCTAATTACCTAGGTACTAGAGAGTATCTTTCTGAGTGATGTTCTCGGTGGCACTATAACAGTTAGGTGACTGATCAATTGATCTAGGGTTGGTTTTAGGATACCTAGGGGGCTCTTGATATACGAGAGATACATGGAAGAGCAAGTCCGTATACATGTGTTTCTTAATGAGCTACCACTCGAAGGGGTACCAACAAGTGTGTCCAACAATGTGAGCTTAAAAACCTCTTGTATTTCCTGTGTGTATGGTTTCCCGATCGCAGATTTATGCGCTGAACGACATATCACTGTAGTTTAAAGACCCCAGAACACGTCTCTACCTTGCAAAAATTAACCCACAATTCTCGCCAAGGAAAGTGCTTTGATGCCACTTGTAAGGTACCAGATGTAATATAATATGCAACAATAAGAATATTCAACAAATATCAATGGAACAATAAAATATTGAGAAGAGAAATACCAAAAATAATACCTTTCTTCAAAGAAGCAATGTTCACTTGCCTCTTCGAGGGGGCAACCTCCAGCAAAGAAAATCTCTATAACAATAATTCTCATGACAAGCTTTCTCATGCCTCCTACTCTTATTTATATTAATTCTATCTTCTAAAGAACATTCTAGAGAAACCATTTTCTAGAAGCAAAAGCTTCTATTAGGTCTTCTTAAATTGACTTGTTCATATTTATTAAATAGACCTTATTAACTAACGTTGGCCTTTATTACATGGAAAATAGATTATTCTATCTACGTGAGGGTTTAGGAAGGTTAGGTCCCTAACATTTTTCCGCCTTCGAAAAAATAAAAATATTATTATTATGATTTTATTAAAATGTATATTTATGATGATGGTGATGGTTAACATCCACTAAGACCAAATTTGTTCTATTAGACCTTAAGAAAGGTAAGGAAGTACTTTGTTTACTTTCAAATTTTATTTCTATACTTGAAAAGCTTTAAGAGAAACTTTCCTAAATTACCATACTTTTGATGAGTTAAAAGGTTAGGAATGTCGGTATTGTAACAAATATTTTGAAATTTTGATCTAATGTGAATTTAAACAAGACGTTCTAAGAGAAAGTGTTTTTTCATCTTCAACCTTCGTAGTGTCACGAAGATGAAAAATTCATTTGACCCACAACATTTTCATAGCTGTCCAATGCCCTATTTCATTATGGAGCTCATGAGAGTTTGTTTTTATTTTAACAATGTTGATTTTCTTCTTTACGCCAGTCAACACATAAAAATACTTTTGATCTTCTAGACTAGGGTTGATCACCTCCTTATAGTATCTTAATTTTCTTTTATCCTCTAATTCTTTATCGCACCACAATTTCTCCTTATAGATGTAATCATATTTTGAATATTATCATTATTCTGAAGAGTGACCTCTTCATTTATTTCCCAATGATTTAGCCAAGAGTTGGCATATTAATATCAACCCCACTTGAGTCGCATGTGGATTTCATTGGAGTTTGAAGCAATCTTAGGAAGCCTCTTGTTTTCCATGTTCTTTATCTTGTTCCGATACATTAGGTACCTAGTCATAGTTGTGCTCTCAATGGGGTAAATACTTGCTTCTATGAGGAGGATAGGATATGATGTATTGCCTTTAATTTTGAGATTTATAATTTACAAAATACTTTTGGATTTGCTCTATCTTTCTCCACAATTATTTAAAGACGTTGTAACCCAAAACTTCACAATCATATATGATAACAAGAGTGAAAAGAGTCTCTAAGATGAGTTTCTTCTTATCGCATAGCCAAAGGTCTATTGATTTACAACTATTTTCAAGTCCATAGTAAGCTTTACACCCTCCATTTATCCTTTTCTCGATGTTATAGTTTCAGTTAGCTTGTGATGAAGATCAATTTCAAGATATTTGTATGAAGTCACTTCCTCCAAGTTGTTGTCGTCATACACAAAATTAGTGTAAATGATCTTTGAGGATTTAATTATCATAACCTTTGTTTTCTCAATATTAACAAGCATACCCGTATTAAAACATAGATCCTTGAAAATTTTAATTACTTGTCAAGATTATAGAAACTCCTCACCATAAAAACTATACAAAATTTTCTATTTTTTCCATAAAATAAATCTCTAAATCTTAATAATTTAGTAAAAAACACTTTCCTACCTCTCGTAATCTTAACAATTTAGTAAAAATCACTTTCATAAATCTCCAAATCTTAACAATTTAGTAAAAATCACTTTCATAAATCCATTTATCTTTATCAAACATGTGAACTCCCCTTCC
>SNQJ01S0004289.1:22370-38196 GCA_010110895.2 Picea sitchensis
TAGAAAATAAATATTATTTGTCCTAAATCAAATTTAATATAAATGATTATATTTTTATATTGAATAATAATAATAATTTAATATTATTTTTACACATAATTAAATATGAATAATAATAAAAAAATGTATACTAATTTTGGTCTTAGTGGACGCTAACCACCGTCATCATCATATATATAATAAAAATATATAATATTGAATTATCAAGCACTACAAATTAAAAAATGATTTTATTTAAAGGTGAGAATATTTTTTATATATAACATTGAATTTCCCCTTTGACTTTAATTTATTTTATTGCAATGAATAACCTCTAATGTTTAGAAGGATAACCATTAGCGACCCTCTAGTGGAAATCTTCATTTGTGAAGGGAGGTTTGATTATGTTTACAAGCAAAGCGACTCCATCCACATACGACTTGCTAGTCATGCTCCTCTAGAGATAAGACCCGTAGACATGGGAAATAGTTTGTGCAAAAGAAGGCGACCTTGGTAAACCTAGCATATTAGGCCTACCATCTCCATTTCTCTTCTAAGGTGAAGGGTAAAGTGGCTACCATTGAAGCAAAATTTCAAGAAGACCATGCTTGAATCTCCAATGCTACCATTTATGTGAAAATCCAACCCTAGATCCCAAACCTAGGTCATACAAAGGCAAAAGATTCCAAACAATTTGAGTTGTTGGAAATGTATTGGAAAATAAAAGGTTTAGTGGCATATGCACTTGAGGCTAAGGGCAATTTGAACCAAGAAATTATGTAGAAATTAAACCAAATGGAAAAAAAAGGATAACAAACTAGAGCAATTGGAAACAAATATGATCGTCTTATTACTGGAATTTAAGGATTAGAGGCATGCAATGACAATGTGGAAGAGCTAGACCTTGTTCGTAATGTGGATAATGACAAAGGATCCAATGCCACTATATAATACAAATGCTTCATTTACCTAGAAGAGGGGCCTAACTCCTAATCCCTAGCTTTTTAGGTTTCATGGATGTTTTTCAAGGCAACTCTTTTAAGTCCAAACCCTATGTTATTGTAGTTACTTTATTGGATTTGTTACATTTTTTTGCTATGATAATTTATTGGTTATATGCTTTGCAATGTTGGGTAAATGTTATATTCTTTGCATGTGTGGAGGCCGGGGTGGGGTGCATCAAATTTGACGATTGCGTCTGACGATCCCTCCCGATAGTGCTCTTTGTGTCGTGTGCATCAAGCGCTTTCCTAGGTGGGGGCAGGATTCCCCCTCATGGTTATGCGGAGCATTCGGCTCAGGGGAACCGCCCCATTTTTTTTTTTTAACATTTTTCGCTATTTTTAGCGACTTTCTAAATTAATCTCGGATCAAAGGATTAGGGTTTTGGTAGCTTCAGAATACCTGAAATATTGTGTATATATTGTATTGTGACTGGTGAAATTAATACAATGAAGAGTTGAGAGGTGCGACACCAAGGAAGGATGGTTTTCTCCTGAGTAAGGGTTTCTAGCGTAAATCTGTGTGTACGATGTGTATGAGTCATTGATTAATTTATGTTTTGTTGAAGAATTTGTATGCATTACTTTACTTCACAGGTTTAAAACTTACATGCAAGATACATGATGAATTTGGATAGCTATGATACTTTATTTTTCTAGATCACAAACACTAGGTTGGATAGGCCCATGAGCAACACTAGTATTTTGTTGACTTACTGTAAACTTGGTTTCGCTAGAGGTACGTCATGGTGTGGGATGATTGTACCACATTCTGTATATTATTAAGAGATAAAGCTACTAATTTACAAAACAAACAATAATAATAATAATAATAATTTTAAGGACGCAACTTAACCAAGCATGAAATTAATATACGAGACCTTCTTATTTGTGGGACAAGGGACCTTCTTCATGTAACGATTTTACTGCTCAATAATTACAAAAAATATTTTAATATTAATTAGTAATATTTTTTCCTTGGATGGGGTGCTATGTCAGAGTTCATGATGGACATCGTGGGGAACATGTGTCCTGCCACAACAATTTCTACTTTAAGGTAGGCGTGTGGACAACGTTTCCCACATATATTGCAATAAGATAATTAAGGTGACATGTGGGTTTGAGCATGCGAACAAAGCTATGGATTTGCATCACAGTACCACCGATAAGTGTTGATCTTAAATTTCGCTAAGTATTTTATAAGTCTCTCGCTTGTACATCTCATTTCCCACTCTTAGAAAACTTTTGATTTCTCGTGGGTAAATAATCCTTCTCTTGAAGTTCCGCAACATTCAAAATGCACTTTCCCTCTCTGTCGTATTCATCTTACACCAACACTAAGTCATTTCTTGAGTTTCTCTCGGAATGACGGGTTTGCAGGTTGATCATGCATTTTTATCCAAGTCCGAAGTTCCACTGTCATCAAAATGCACTTCAAAGTTCTGTGATCCTCAAATCACACCATACTTAGAATTTTTTAAGCATTATTACTGTGGGTTTGAGTCACGCATTCATTTTATGTTCAAACCTTCGTTTGTCTGCTTCACAATACTTAGTCGATTCAACGTCCTACCGCAGAGGCGGAGATTGTATCATAAGTTTTTAACCTTCTTTTCTTTCCTCTGCCCACTTTGCAACACTTAGCCATATTTTGAGATCTTACCGCGGGTTCAAACTTATGCCAGTTCTTTTCTTAATATCCATTTCTCCATCGCTTCACTGCTCTGCGATGTTTGCCCATTTCTTTTGTCACGTTCCCCAAGTAACATTAAATGCAAATATTATTGGATACAACAAATGGTTAATTACCAAAGGACCGTTATTAATGACAATTTGCTCGAGACTATCTTCAATAAATTCAAATCAAATTTGCCTTAAGTGTTCTTTCGAAAAAAGAGTTGCAGGGTTTATTATGTAAAAAGCATTACTTTCGTATTAATGATCAGGAAGATTGTAGATAATGCGCCAACTCTAAAGCACGATGACCAGGAGGAAATAATTTTTTTGTGGGGATACTTTGAATACACTCACGTGAGAAGATCCAAAATATCACTGGTCTAGAGATTACAAACATAACTCTACATTGTCGCCTTAGGAAAGAGATACTAATGATATTTGGATATCTAGAATTGCTAATGCAGGGTGCGTTCTAGAATTATTTGATGCTACAAAGCTTGTTATATGGTGCACAAACAATTACAAGAAGAACCAAAGAATCATTCAATTGTGGGGACAATCTATGATTTCTCTGGCGCCATCAACTTTAAACATAATGCTCAGGTTACCTAAGACAACAATGACCTTCAAAGCTAAAGAAGCCAAGGACTTCATAAAATCTAGAAATGATGGTTGGGACCTACTATCGCAATATCTTGAAGATCCCACAACAATGCCAAAGGATATATCATTAATATGAGTTAGTCAACTGAGAAACCATATCAAGATATGGCATGGCTTCTTGCTAGGATTCTTGGACAAGAGTCAACTGCTATAATTCTTCATCCGTCTCTTTATATCTTATACTTTTCTATCCAAAAGAAATCAATTTTAGACTGGTCAAAAATTATCTCTTTAGAAATATCATTCCAATTATCAAATTTTAAGAGGGATAAGACATTCTATATGTCCGAATATTTGATCTTTGCTATTGTATATTGTCATGTATTCTAAGGATCGCGCTTAACAAAGCAGGTCGACTGTAAAGGTGACCCTGTTCATACATGGTACCCTTCTTTGTGGAAGCATAAAGCAATGTGCCATTTTTATGAAGTTTATGATTCATTTGTTTATTGTTTCAAAAAATTCATGAATGGAAATGGTACTTCAATTTTTTTTTTTTAAGTTGGTTCTTTATAAATTACCTTTCAGAGCCAAAATATACAATTATGACAATCATAGCATGATAGTTACTGGTTTGAATTTCCCATAAGGGAAACTAGTTCAGTCGTTGCAGCTGAATAAAACTGTGACCAAAATAAATCCTAGGAGTATCAAAGTTTAGTTGTCTATGTGACTCAGTGCCATGCATGACCCAAATATGAAAAGATTTCATTAGTACAAACAAAATACTATAAAAATCTAGAACCTTAGACTAGAAGCAAAGTTATAAGCCTGGAGGAGGCCCATTCTCCGTGTCTTGCAAGTGTGAATCTGAATCCATAACTCCTGTCGTTGGTGCATCATCCCCTTTTGCATGCTCTGGGACTGGAATATGAAGGGTCGCGTCTAAGTTAGACCAGTGACTGAGCATAGTGGTTAGAAAGTCCTCCAACCTCTCCCCCCGACGATCCACAATATCAATCTTTAATTGCATGTCATCCACATCTCATCGCACGTTAAAGACCAATATTTGCAAAGTTTCCACAGAAGCTGGGAGGCACGATCAATCTCCACAGGTGCTGCAGTTGTGTTGCTAGAACATAGGAGGAGACACCACCCGAGGAGCGAAGGGGAAGCCATAGAGTTTGGAAGAGGACGTAGCATTCAAAACTGAACTCAGAGAAAAACCCAACGAGATGCCTTGACTATCAAACCAATCCACAGAGTAATCCCAGGGGGAAGACAAAGGGCCTGGACTGCGTAGACCAGAGGAAGACAAGGAAGAGGAGGAAGGCTCAGGACTAGGAAAATTTTGGCTCCCGAAATTGTTCCTGTGCTCCATTCTACCATGAGTGAGATACCGGGCTAGTCCACGCTTCAAACTCCCGTGCAGACACAACATAACCAGGAGGGGGAGGGACAATAAGTGACGTTGATAACAATGCACATAAAGCCAAAAGAGAGTGAGAATTTGGAGGTCGTGGCTACTGGGATTTAGAAAAGAGGTATTGAATCCTTATGAACCATGGAGATCCATAAGAGAAAGGACAAAACACATAACCCATAGGCTAGACTCATACATGTTGTGACTTGAAAAAACAAGCATATCGACTAATTCCATTAATTTCACAATAGGATTAACACGCAGAACCAATGAGATAAAGTACACATTGGAGTGAATGCATGATGAATGTTGAGGGATGAGCATTAAGAAGCAAAAGGTGACAACCATGGTGCATTTAACATGGGGACCAAAGGCCTCAATTCTCCCAACCACCCTTATTAAATCACTTAGACATTTAAAACCCCATCTAAGGCGAAATGGTACTTCAATATTATCATTGGATGAGGCAAAAATTTTAGACAAAAGTGGAAGTTTTGAATCAAATGAACATTACAACATAGTAAGAGTTTATTGTTCTCAAAAGTCCCCAATTTATTTTCCATTTTATGTTTCACATAGAATATTTTTGATTGAAGTATGTAGACAATACAGATTCTGGGCCAATTTCTTTTATGAAAGAAAGAAAAAGCAATTCATTTCATTGCCATGGAAATTTGGCGAAATTACAGTGAGAAATGCTTAAAAAATTCATGAATATGTAGTCCATTTTGACCAGTATAGCTTAAAATTGGTGAATCAAGTGAAAGGGTTTGACCCTCGTCAATATTTTATGAATCATATGACTTCAGTTGGTTTCAACGTTTCATATATAAATACTTATTTATATGGAGAAGATGAAGATGATGAAAACGATCCTAAAGAAGTTTCTGTTGGAGATATTGAAACAATTGTCAGTACAAATGAAGCACATCGACAACATGGAAGAGTTTTCAATGAGAAAAAGTACAATGTCTCAAGGTTATTCTAAAAAAAGGGACACACCAAAATCAAACCCCCAAATTGTAATTCAGGAACAAAATAAATTTGCAATTGAAAATTTTGGTGATGGAGATGATCCTAATCCTCCAAAAAAAGAATTTAAAGAGACCCCATAAGATCACTATAAGCAGTAAAAGGAAAAGATAGTTCAATCAACATGAAATAAGTGAGCTCGAACTCGATGATGATGATGATATTCTCAAAGACATGGAGTTGGACGCAAATAACAAAGATATAGAGTTTCCAGATGATGAACAAAGGATTCAGGAGAGTTCGTGAAATTGCAACAGAACTGGTGACACAAAAAGCAATCTTTTATTAGGAAGAATCCTTAACACTCCACAGTAATTCATTTGACAAAGACTCTTAAACATTGGTATTGGAAAGAGTTAATTCAAAAGGAAAGAAGACTCAGGAAAAAAAAACAAAACATTAGACTTTAATTTGAAAGGAGTTTTACCATCAAGGATTTCCAAGATTCATAGAGCTATTGGTGATGCTCTAGAAATGTCAGTAGATGAAATGGAGGCTGAAAATGCCAAGATTAAAGAAAGAGTTAAAGAAGTGGAATATGCTTTAATGCCACCCACTTTAATGTCATCCAGTTTTTCTTTATCTGTCCCAAGAAAAACATAACCGATTCTATGATCTTCTCTCTTTGTCTTCCTTTTAGGTCCAGCCCTGTTCCTATCTTTATTTTACAGTCCATGGGAGCCCAATCCCAGTCCGAATTTGGATGAATGCATTTTAATTTTTAAGACTATCAAAGACAATATTATTTTTTGAAAAACTACAAGAGAATTACTTCGGGGATAAAATTTAATAATATCTTTTGAACTGTGAGTTTTGAGCATTGGATATTTAAAGTTTTCCTATCATATTCTATTCTATTTTTAATGAAAATACTCTTTTAAAGTTCTCTCATATGTGGGATTTTTATCTTCCCTTCCTTGAATGTGATAACAATAATTGAATTATGTGATGGATGTGAGATTTATGTTATATTTTCTGTAATTGTTATTTCTGTATAATATTTCTGCAAATATTATATTTTATGAGTGAAAATTCCCGATCCCTTTCTCAATAATTCTTGATGCATGCATATTTTTCTCAGTCAACAACATTTGTATTTATTTTATTCATAAACATTTGGAGTTTGTTATTTTGCACTCTCCTATTTTTCATGTTATTGTTCCAATATATTCAAAGAAAAATCTTTAAAGAAATTATTGAGGAGTACAACCTCTATAAAAACACAGGGGGATTTATATCCTTGTGAGGTTGATGTTTGGATTTGAACAAATCTATACATCAACAATGATAAGGAAACTAATTGCAAGGTTGCTCGCATGGTTAATTCGCTTTATCCGTAGAAACAACTCAGTGGCTTTGAAATGATGAGAGGAATTAATGGTAGGTAGTTCTTTATTCTGGCTTCACCCTTGAAGCTCTCGATTATTTGGTTTGGATGGAGGCTGGGAGGTATTTCAGAGCTCTTCTTGACTGGTGGCATTGACACTTATCCTCTCTTTATGCCACGAGTCGGGGAAAGGGGCTGCATTCATCGTGGTTGGGGATGTCGTTGGTGAACAAGTTTGTAGCTCGAAGGCCTACCCCATTCAACAGAGGAAATGGATAAAGCGAAAATTGTTCAGTCAATTCCAGAAGCTGAGAAATATTGACAACTAGACTCCAAATTGGTGGGAACAATTGTGCAACCTGGTTTGGATGATACTTTAGTATGGGGCTGTTGGGTGGAGTGGTTGGATCAAGACGGTGCGTCCATAGGTGGAATTGAAGCGTCATGTGATCTCACTAGCATGATTTCTCTCTTAAGGAAGGGTAGTCTTCCTCCTTATCCCTCGAAGATGCCACATGAAGACGACATTTCCTGTGACAATTCCAAATAATTCCACCTGGCAGAGGACCAGGTGAAGCTTTTTTTTAAGGTACAAGAGGAGGTTATGGACATGAAATTCAAGGTGGAACAATTGGACAACAATATATCTCTTTTTCTAGCTCTGTTCTCTCGTTTGGTGTCGCTTCATCCTAAGTAGGACATGAATTCCCAGGTCGTGGTCTTCCCTAGTATGCCTATTTCCTTGAATCCGAGTCAAAGGGACAACCCATCTGGTGAAGAAGACCTCCATTCAACTAGTCATGGAGGACCACCATAATCTGGTAGCTTCAGTAAATAGATCTAATTTAATTTTGTTGCTCGTAGCTTGTTGCATGCCTAGGATTGTTTTGAAACATTTGTTGGTTTTGTCTGACCCTTATGGGGATGTTTTTTTGAGACTATGTTGGGGCTTGAGTTGGTTTCCATTTTTTGGCAACCCAAGTTCTTGAAGGCCATAACTGTAATATTTTCAATCATTAAAAGGTAATACCAATTCTTACTTACAAACGAAATGGTAATATTTTTTATTTTTTTTATAAAAGTATAAAGTTCAATGTAGGTTTTTATATTGTGTTAATGTAAAACAAGGTTTAAGCTCCTTATTTGTGGGACAAGGTACCCTCTTCATGTAACGATTTGACTGCTCAATAATTACAAAATTTATTTTAATATTAATTGGTAATATTTTTTTATTTGTTTTTATAAAATTATAAAGTTCAAAGTACATGTTTATATTTTATTAATGTAAAATAGGGTTTATAACTCCTTACATATCGATTAAAAGTGTTTATTAAAAGTATACACAAAATTGATTATTACTTACATTTTTTGTAATTTTATAATTTGTTTACATTGTAATGTCAATAATAAATCTTCGAACATTGGCAAAGTTATAGAGTGCTGAGTTGTTTATAGGGAATTTATTTTCATTATGGTTTGCTAACTTAAATGGAAGGATGTTATTGTTGTAAAATATAAAACCAAAGGAGAGATGGGTTATAAAATATATTAAGAGATGCAACAATGCAACACATAATTGACATAAAAAGAACAAACATTCAATTAGATAATACACATAGTTGGAAATAATAATCAAGAGTAATATTATTATTAGTGAAACTAATTCTCCTTGAATGTACAAATAATCAATATGCCCTCGCATGATGGTGGGGGAGAGGAGGATGGAAGAAAATGGAAGGGTTTTGAGGGCAAGTAGGATTTGTAGTTCAAGTGAAGATTCAAAGCAAGGGAGCAAGAAGGGTTTAAATGGTTTTGAGGAGTCAAATAATGAAGAGCATTTCTCACTTAGGAATAAGAAGCGATGCATTCAAGCATGCAATGATGAAAGGAAGAATTTTGTGTCTCATGATTGGATCTTAGAAGGAGTGGTGATGCTACAAGAGCGATCTCTCTTCAAGTATTTCCATGGAAAGAAGCCTTCAACCTCCAAGATACTTCCTTAGATAGGGGAGTCTCAGGGCTAGGTTATCTCTAGTAAGGTCAAAATATATGTTCTCAACTAGGATCTTTTCTCATTTTATTTTAATAACATGGAGGATAACGAATTAGCTTTGTAAGGAGGTCATTTGATCTAGGGTGATGTGCATTATTTATTTTCCCCTACTCCAAGCATTTTGACTCCTTGTGTTCTAACCAAGATTGATAACTGGTATGGATTCATTTGGATGGACTACCTCTTCACCTTTGGCATTTAAATATGCTAAAGGACATTAATGATTGTTTGGTCTCCTTCTAATTTGTTACTCATGAAACCCTAAGGTTGGAGGGTGTTCTTCATGTTCTAGATTTACTGGATCTTAATGGTGGATTACCATATGAAATCATAATGGGATATGGAGAGCGAAAGTGGTCTCGGGGGATGGATTATAAAAAGTTACCCTTAAGGTGTCATTTTTGTCATGTAGTTAGAGATGTATTGCATGATTTCCCTATAATGGTCATCCCATACAAGAAGAAGAGGTTGATAAAATCAATCCCAATCAATTCCAATGTCTTTAAGGATGAAGGTTGGGGGGCAAAATCAATGTGTAAGCTTCGAGGGGCACCTTCCTCCACTATTCTCGTTGACTCATACATGTGAGACTATATTGTTGGAGCTTCTATTGATGCCAAGGGGATAGAATCATAATCTCATGCAAGGCAACCTTTCTAAACCTAAGTGTCCATTGTCTTGCAAAGAGTACTTTAGGTGATCTATCCAATGCATCACTTCAATCAAAATGATGCCCTTTACTTCAGATTGGGTTTTGGAGGCTCCTGCAATGGATCCCAGGTCCAAACTAGTGAGGGTGTCACACCTCAAGAAATGGTAGTCTCTCAAGAAGCAATAGCTTGGATCCTATGGGAAAACAAAAGTACAAAGGTGTTGTTGTTATGTTGTTTTAGGCAAATGATTCAAGGTTTTCTAAGTACAAGTTGGGTAGTGCTAGCCTGCATGATCACATTGACATGTATAAAGTTTTGAATTGTGAGGTGCCTTATGTTTCAAGAGATAATATAATGGATCGAGAGGGAGAATTTTACTATTTTATGGATTGTTGGTTGAGTTTGTGTGATGATATTTCCCTCACCTTGCATGCGGATTTTTCCTTGTCGCATCCAACCAAGCATTCCTAGGGTGCTACATTAGTTGTGAAAATGAGTGTGTTGGATAAGTCTTTTTATGGTAGCTTGGATAAAATTTTAGGGTATGAGGATTCTTTCCCCTCATTAGAGGTTTGTTATCACAAAATCTATCACTTGTGCAAAGCCTTCGCAAGATGCTAAACTAGTGTAACATATGGAAGTAATTTCCACTATCACCTAGGCAAGTACTTCCCTATATTGGTTGCTTGATTATATAGGGTTGAGATAAGGGCAAGGTCAAAGTGAGTAAGACAAGGTAATCAATTATGTGAATGTTTAAGGTGTTATAAAGGTGATTATATATGTTATATAAGCTATGAGAATGAATCAAACGCCCCGAAACACTAGCTATCAAGAGAAAAAAGAAAGTTGAAATAAACTTGCAAGGAAAGACTAGATATTTGAGCATGTAACAAGTTTATAACAACAATGTGTTGAATAACAATGAGAATACTTGTAAACCATTCACCATTGATTGCATGTAGTAAATATCATGAAACTATGTCAATTGAGTGCAATATAACAAACCCTAATAGTTGAAAATGCATAAATTTCATCAATGACTATATTAGGTGATGAAGCTAGGTTAAGATACACAATGTTAAGCTAGAGGATGAAGATTCAAATGAAAATTTCCTAAGATAACACCAAGCTTTGAGAGAGAGAGAGAGAGAGAGAGTTTTAAACTAAATCTTTATCACTTGCAATAGAGAGACAAGTGTCGTCTTCAATCCTTGGGAAAATGGAGTCAATGCAACAACCTTCTATGGAGGCTAGGTTCATGAGAAGAAATGATGATTAAACCTTTGAAATATACCATCATAGGCCTAGGACTGAAATTCTAGGAAGGAAACCACAGAGGTTATATAGTCATAAACCCTAGGTGTCATCCCACTCTTCTAAGGCATAGTAAGAAAGTCAAATAGAAGGAGTTTAAACCCTAAGATTTATACAATCATAAACCATGGATTTCAAAAATTAAGAGCAAGGCTATTGTTACTGGATAAATTGGTAGGTGCAGACACTAACAGATCTCCCTAGATCCACCTGGATCTAGAACAAAACAGGATAGGACATGACTCTTTCTCTAAGTTGTGGTCATTGAATCTACTACTAAGAAAGAATGAGTGACATACCTTTATATCGCTTCCTTAGGTCTCTGTTGTTCCTGCTTCACTCTAGTGCTCTTGTGAAATCAGGTCCAAGACTACACAAACCAACCCGAGTGAAGATAGCAAAGTATATTCAATGTCAACCTATGCATATGATCAAGGAGTTATGCAATAAAACAAGAGTGATTTTATGGGAAATGGACATGCCGCTGTATTATATTAAATGAAAGTAGAAGATACAACCAGATCGCCTTGATGTCGCAAGCTTCCTTTTAGTGACCCTTGGTTCTAACACACATGCTTGCTCTATATTTGCATGAAGAAGATCCAATACAACTTGATAGACTAAATAGAGTCTTCAAGCTTCTGTCTAAACAGAGTTCTTCACACAATTCTTTCACCAGTTCTTCATTCAATCTTGCTTAATATTTTCCATGAGAAACCTTTCAATATATAGGAGAAGGAGAGATGGTTAAATGGATGAGGATGATCCTACTAAATCTGAGAAGTTAGTAGGATGTCAACCATGCGAATGCCAACTCATTTTCTAGAAGATTCCCTTCTAGAACCTTCCTGACCTCTTCTCTTTTCCAAGCTTTGAAACAGGTTCACACCCTACCTATAGAGCAGACTGCGAACAGTTCACACCCTAAGTTTGGGCTGCCTGTGAGAATGAAGGATTTTCGCACCCTATAACATAGGCAGCTTGCGAACTCATCTTAAAAATATGCTTTTTGGAAGAATACAACAATCACTTTTCTCAGGCAAAAAGCCCTCGTGGGATCCTGAATACATCACTTGCAGAGACATCACCAGAGTGACCAAAATAATGTGTAATAGAATTCCCCCCAAAGTATGAGGCCAGAACTTGTGACAGTCGAAATACTTTGTAAAATGCGTGTGTGTGTCAGAAACAAGGAGCACACCTAATCAGAAACTTGTAAACAACCAAGCATCTGCAGAATATAATACCAGGTCTGAGGTAGGCATTCCCATGCTCAGATCATAAATGAATGGAATCATAAATGTAGGTCATGTCCACCAATTATACACCATGGATCCATGTCATCAAAATGCTACATAGTCACCAGGAATACACTATGGATCTATGTGAGAAGACTTGAATTAAGACATAGCCACGTGACATACAAAGTGGATCTATGTGCCGATACAAATCATACATACTCCATCGCAGCCTGGATAAAAAAGATGAGACCCAGGGTCTTCAATCCCGTCACCTAAACGCACGAATCCAGCCATGTGATTACATGTGCTGAAGTCGAACATGGTAGAAACCACTTGATTACCGGTCATTGATGAAAAACCATTAACAAGTGCGAGGGAAATCACCATTGATGTCAATGAATCCCAAGGTATCGAAGTACAATCCGAACGAATGCGAATGAATGAGTTGAAGTCAAGCACTCGGTGGAATCTCTCGATCAAGGATCAATGATGTGAAACCCCTGTCGAAAGCGAAGAGAACTGCCATTAAGGCATGCAGGTTCCAAGGTACTAAATGATTTATAAGTCTCATTTCCGGATAACGAGTTGGAGTTGATGGAACAAGACTCGTCATAGGAGGGCCTTGATGTATCCCCCATCAATGACATGAAATAAGTAACAAATTTTGAGGGTGAAACAAAGTATGAATACAGGTTGAAATGGACACAGGGAAGGCCGACATAGTAAGAATGGACAACTGTAGATGGCTGACTCAATAGAGGGCTCGTTTGAACTTCTCTTGAACATATGAACGATACGACCAAGGAATTGGCAGTACTGACTCAAATACGACCCAAGATATGACCTTGTAGCAAGTCGAACAAGAGACAAATGGATTCTCCAAACCGGATTCAAATGACGAATAGGGGGTGTCATGTTCAAGAGCGACGCTTACTGCCATTAATACAAATACGAAAACATATCCCTTTCCCAAAATTTCCCCCACCATCTCTGGCAAGTACCTCTTTATTTTTACACAAGCTTGAGGAGGATAACATACGCTTGTCGATGTAAGCTCATCCTTCGGATGAGTCCCTCAGATTATATTTAACGAACCCTAGGAAGGAGTGGTTCGGTTCCATTACGGGTCTTTCGATGTTTGTTTAATGAGTCCAAGGATAGAAAACTCGGGGGTTTTTCACGTTTTGAGAGTCTGAAAAACACTTAAAGAGAACTCTCTCAGTTCCTTTTTTCGTAAAATAGTTTGACGAGACCGAAAAAGCGATAAACTATCGTTCGTCGAACGTTTTCTTCAAATACTTTAACGAGCGTGAAAATAACAAGATCACTCGATAATCTTTTCGTTTTTATAGAGCGTGAAAAGAGCTTAAAGGATACTCCCTTACGTTCGTCGTTTTCATGTTACCATGACGAGTACGAAAAGACGAGAAAAAGTATACTCGATTACGTTCTCATATATTTTCGAGCACAAGAACGAACGAAGACTGAGCTCAAGGTTTTTCCTAAAAAACCTTAAAAAGCAGTCGTACATGCGACAAAAAGAAAAAACACCCGTACCCCCTTGTTTGGACTTCGAAGTTGCTATATCTGCGAAAAACCATACTCATAAGGCTATTAGGGTATTAGGTTTTATAAACAAAGCAAAAAATCAATAAGAAATAGTAAAAAGTGAATAAATATGGGTGAAAAGGACTTTTTACCATTTCATTGTTACTTTACCCCAAAACTTGTCCAACATACCTCATTTTCCACCAAATTTCTTTGCTCGATTGTGGGAGGCATAAGCGATCATTCGACGAATGGTTTCAGCCAACGAGGTAGTCTCTTGATTCTCCAACTTTTCCATGGTTTATTTTTGGTTTTTATTGGCAATTTTTAGAGTTTTGAGTCCATTTTAGGGTCAGAATATGCACTCAAGCATTCTTGCAGGTGGGCCATGCGGAACTTGCGAGAATCTAAGATTCTCGCAGGTGGGCTTTAGGGAACCTGTGAGAATCTCACACTGTGCAAAAGGTTCACCTGCGAGGGCCGAAAAATGGATTTTAATGTGTGGTTTTGCTCAATAAAAATTATGCAAGATTTTGAAACAAGTTGTTGACTTCCCTCTCATGGCTCTTTTGCAGGTGTTTGACCATCACGATGTTGGAATGGAGAGAAAGAGAACATGGGGAGGATGATTCCATTGCCGGGAATGACCCGAATACAGTCGCTGCCCTCCGGGAATGTGGGCTCTTGAAATTTTTCAGGATCCCGGGCATGAGAGACCAACTTATGTTGTTGGAATACGTGGTCCACATGTGGGACGTGGATCAAAAATTATTTCACGTGGGAGTCCATACGCTGACACTAGATATTGAGGATATCTATTTTCTAACGGGGTTGTCACGACGTGGATACCATGCTACTTTGACCGGAGGTAGAGGCGGTGGACTTCCTATGAGCGAGTATGTTCACCAATATCGTGTTCCCGAGGCAGATAGAAGCAAGGGTAAGGTTTCCATTTGGGGAGTCCAAGATTTGACCCTACGGACTATCCTGTTTACTATTGCACGCATGGCTGGGAGCGCAGCTCCGCACATGGCTCTCGAGAGCTATTTCCAATATGCCACAGAGTGCACAGAGCCTCGGGTTTTTAACTGGTCGGACGCAGTTTTCCACAGTATGAATAGACAACTGACGAAGTGTAGAAAGGGTGACTTGAAGCAGTTTGGGTACGGGTCACTTTTGGTGTAATTCTTCCTCGAGAGGGTCCCACTGCTGTGACTACAGGTTGATTGGGGTTTACCGGCCCCACAGGATCGAAGGATGCTGAGGTGGTGTAACCTCATGGCTCGACACGTAGTAGGGCCTATAATCAAGTATAATGATTCATTTTTTGACTGGTTGAGGCCCCAGTTTCTTATGATCGACGACTATGCATATGCCAGTTTGGATTTCCGAGGGGATCCGAATTTGGTCCTGCCTGAGGATGCTCAGTGGGGTGACTTAGGTGAGAAGTACACATTTTTTCTTTTTAAATGTTTTTGCAAATTTTATCATAAGAAATGTTTTTATGTTTATCCAAGGACTAATCAAAAAATTTCTTTTTGATGACACAGATGTGGGGCTGTATCGACCTCCAGGAACGTCTCCCATTCAAAGACAAGGAGAAGCGGCTCCAGTGGCAAGATGGGATGCTGAAGACTACGAGGCAGTGGAACAGAACTTAGAGGGGTTGACCCCGGATGTCCCGAACATTGCTATTGGGGAGATCCCAAGACATTACCAGCGCCATACTGTGGGCGTGTCCGAGTCTCTCAGTCGATTGCTCCATAGGGTAGCCCAAGTAGTTGTGTGTTATCGTGAGTGTCATCCGTGATGCTATTTTGTAGAAGATATAGGCTTCGTATTTTGAGATTTTGATCAATGGACAAATTTTTTTTGTAAAAACTTTTGATCGTTATATACATATATATGGCTTCTACCGGCTTATTTTGTGTTGTGTTATACATGTGATGTGTGATTGGTTTATAAATGTCCC
>SNQJ01S0004289.1:45652-63340 GCA_010110895.2 Picea sitchensis
GAGGATAGGCTACTAAGGTTACCGCAAACAAAAATGATGCCTGGGGGAACAATTAACAGTCCGATCCACACGCAAGGGCAGGGTATCTAGCCCGAAATCAACTTGAAAGGATTCCACTCATCATTGTGGGTATACCTTCAAGTGACCTCCGTAATACGTGCAATCTCTATGCCGAGATCAACAAAGTAGGGTGAGTAACTCTGCAAATCTCAATGCGACCTCAGGTTTGACCCTTGTGTGAGAAGGGCTTCCCAGGACAAAATGCTGCAAATGGAATTTGACACTCCTTATCACAATATATTATTGTGTGTTTTTTGCTTTGGAGAGTGTGTCTCACTGCCTATTCCAAAGCTCTAGCCTAGCTAATGTTGGTGAAAAAGAACCCTAGAAAAAGTTACTAGTTAAATTTTAAAGTTGCGCCATATTATTAAAGGTTTTTGTTACGCAAAAAAGGAGACGAAAATGAAACCGATGTTGTGTGAGACTCTGACCCAACAATGCGTAAATAAGGATGAATGATACCAATTTTCATTCGATGAATCCTATTTACAGGAGGGAAAGAGGAGTTTTCTAGAATAATGCGAACTATGATGTATGATCTTCTCTGAAATGTAATATCAAACAATCATGAACAATGCAAATTCCCTATTCGTTCTCTTTCAATACTTGAATGACAATATTTTTCGAATAAAAGGTTGCTTAAAAAAACAAAAGAAAAAAGTCTTTAATTTTGTTTTATTAGAAACCAAGCAACAAGGATGGAACTAAGAAAAAGTAAGCAACCAACGAAAATGAAATACTCAACAAACACCCAAATCGATCTTTCAATGAAGATAAAAATAACAAACTGACAAGACCGGTCTCTTCAAATGCACATGGGTAACTATTTTCCAAGTAATAAGCAATCGAAAAGGACAATTAATCTCAACTTTTAATCCAATCAAAGGCTCCCGACCAAACAAGCACTCGGGTTTCAGAATCAGAGATTATACCCTTGTTAAGAAAAGGTCAAGAGGTAAAAATTGAGAAAAATGATCAAGAAGAGTTTTTGATTTCCGAAAACTAATCATTCGTGAGATTTGAAGTCAATAAATAGTTAATCACTGGCCAGAGAAGTTCTTCCCAGACACACAAACAAATCTGGGCATCTAAAGACACAAAAGGACTTAATCCAAAAAAAATTACAAGTGATTTCGTAGTCTGTCAGTGGGGTACAGTGCGAGAATTGAGGATTCTCGCAGGCTAGACACAGGCAGGTTTTGAGAATTTCACACTGAACTGAACACTAGGGTGCGAACTTTAGTGATTCTCGCAGGCTACAGAAAGGTGCAGTGCGAGAAGGTTTGTAATCAAGCAAATTTTGGAAAAATGACAGAACTTTTGAGGGAACTTCTGGATCCAGGGAGTCTGTAAGGATCTCCTCTAGACTTAGAGATTGATTGGGAATGAAAAAGGGTAGGTCAAGAGAAAATGGTCAGGTAAAAACCACCAAAATGGGTTGTTTCCCCAGTGGAGTCGCCAATTTTGTTACTAGATAAATTGGTAGGTGCGGACACTAACAGATCTCCCTAGATCCACCTGGATCTAGAAAAAAATAGGACAGGACATGACTCTTTCTCTAAGTTGCGGTCAATGAATATACTACTAAGAAGGAATGAGCGACATACCTTTATATCGCTTCCTTAGGTCTCTGTTGTTCCCGCTTCGCTCCGGTGCTCTTGTGAAATCGGGTCCAAGACTACACAAACCAACTCGAGTGAAGATAGCAAAGTATATTCAATGTCAACCTATGCATATGATCAAGGAGTTATGCAATAAAACAAGAGTGATTTTATGGGAAAGGGACATGCCGCTGTATTATATTAAATGAAAGTAGAAGATACAACCAGATCGCCTTGATGTCGCAAGCTTCCTTTCAGTGACCCTTGGTTCTAACACACACACTTGCTCTATATTTGCATGAAGAAGATCCAATACAACTTGATAGACCAAATAGAGTCTTCAAGCTTCTGTCCAAATAGAGTTCTTCACACAATTCTTTCACCAATTCTTCATTCAATCTTGCTTAACCTTTTCCATGAGAAACCTTTCAATATATAGGAGAAGGAGAGATGGTTAAATGGATAAGGATGATCCCACTAAATCTGAGAAGTTAGTAGGATGCCAACCATGCGAATGCCAACTCAGTTTCTAGAAGATTCCCTTCTAGAACCTTCGTGACCTCTTCTCTTTTCCAAGCTTTGAAACAGGTTCGCACCCTACCTATAGAGCTGACTGCAAATAGTTCGCACCCTAAGTTTGGGCTGCCTACGAGAATGAAGGATTTTCGCACCCTATAACATAGGCAACCTGCGAACTCATCTTAAAAATATGCTTTTTGGAAGAAGACAACAGTCACTTTTCTCAGGCAAAAAGTCCTTGTGGGAGCCTGAATACATCACTTGTAGAGACATCACCAGAGTGACGAAAATAATGTGTAACAGCTATGGGACCAGAAATATCTTTGACATGACTATGGTTGAGATATTATGCATGTGTTCATTAACCAATTAAGGAAGCTTAAGGAAAGAGGAAGAAGATACAAGAATATATGACAGTCATATAAACATGCACAAAACTGAAATGAAGCAATAAACAACAACAAACCATAACACCAATGTGATAACAGAGTTCGACAATCTCGCGTACGTCTCCGTGGCTTTGTCTCAGTGGGTGATGCTTTCTTATTTCTGTTCAAAGCTCAATAAGTACATCACAATAGTGCCAAAAAGTTACAAACTGATATGGTCTTGTTCTCTTAGATATTAAGAACCCAACAGAAGAAACGACACTCAAATCGGATGACCGGAGCTCCCAGAAATGGCCTACAAATGTGTGCTCCTCAACAACTTCCCTGCATAAAAATGGCTTTGGCTTGGATTTCCTTCAACATAACTCTACTCAACATCTCCCTATAGCCTCAAGAAGGCCATGGTTTATATAGATCCAAAGTTGTTAACATCCCCCAACTTCCTCCAAATATCTGGCCTCTTTTTGGGATCAAATTCCCCCTTCAAATGGCAAAAAAATCCTTAAAAACGCCCAATCTGGGCCAAACTATAGGCAAAAACACCCACCTGTGCATAAAAATAAAAAATATCCCCTAGGGCTGGGCGCACGCTCCAATTTGAGGTCATATGGTGTATAGGTGGCCAAGCACCAGCCCAAAGGGCTGGGCACGTGCTCCAAAATGAGGTCATATGGTGTATAGGTGGCCAAGCACCAACCCCTTTTCTGAAATCACTGGTCATATGTGTTATGGCGATAGGACCGCGACCTTGGGGTGTGCCTAAACCCTTGGTTCCAGCCTCGTGATATATGGTGGATAGGTGCCTAAAAGGCATGCTCTGGTGGTTAAGTGAAAGGTGCCCACGCCCTATGCATTGTCGTCACATGTAACAAATAAACCATGGGCTAGGGCTTATCACCAACCCCCTTCTGTCCCATACACTTTATACATGGAAATATATAATATATAGTGGGTTTTAAAAGCCAAACACATGTGTTGGCGCGTTGGCCATTGGACCTCTCCCAAAGCTATTACTCTAACAATAGGTAATGGGTTTGAATCCCATGAGCCCCAAATTTTTTTAAATTGCCATCCAGTGACAGGGTGCCATGTGGCAACTCGCATCTGGGCCACGTGGCACCTCTTCATTTGCCTGAATAGTGCCACTTGTCAACTTCTGAGTGGATCTGCCCTCTGCCCAATAAAATTGATGTTGTGCTGCCACATGTCTCAATGCTACATCAACATGATGATGTCATGGTTATGTCAACATTGACTTTTTTCTTGTTGACTTTTTACCTGTTTGGGAAAATAGTCAGAGTGCGATAACTCTCACATACAACGTCCGTTTTAGGAAGTAAATATATGGTCGAAATTAGTGCGACGATCCGATCGCAATGGAATTGGTTTCATCTGATTATGAGAACTTTCATTTTTGAGCCTTTTCTAGACCTGGGGTGCCTCCTGGATCCGATTATGGATCAATATACAATCATAATCTCTAACTTGGCCTTGCATGCTTCAATAAATTATGATGGAAAAGAAAGGGAAGGGGATAAACAATATTAATCCTTCCTTGTGGTTTCTAAGAAAATCATTCAAAGATGTAAGATTACATGCAACTATTAACCATCTAATAGAGAATACACCAAATATACCATGAACAAACACTTAAACTTGGAATAGAACACTTACTATGCCAAATCTCTATGCATGAGGAAACCCTAGTTTCATGAGCATCCACCAAAACAAGAAAAAGTATCCACAATACTACCTCCAAAAGGTGCACACAAGTACTCCATCATAGAAAAGAAGATAAGAGAGCTAAAGAAGTGATTCTCCACAAGTGTGAATTATGATTTACAAATGAGGTAGCACTAGCCTTTACATACGAGGCAACCCTGGCACTATAAACCCTCAAAATCCCATAAACATAAAATGTCTATGATACAAGGTATATAGGTCATGGTTGACCCCAAAAATAGCCTCAAACATAAACAAAACATGCTAATACACCAAAACGTCCCCTCCAAATGTGACATGTGTGAGTGTAGGATGCCATAGAAGGGTGACATCATCCTATAGAAGGGTGCAAGGAATTTCGAAGGCCATGTCTCATCATCAAAAGGCGCAAAGTATGGTAAAAGGTCACACCTCCTCATCAAATGTCATGTCTCATAATCAAAGGACCCCAACTCATCATTAAAATGGATGCCCTAGTTGTATGGTCAACCCCACCATCATCAAATCATCATAGTGCATGACATCATCATCAACGTGGTGAACATCTAAGGTGGATAAGGTCAATGTCCAAGGTGAAATGAGCGTCCATCATCTCTCCAAGGGGTGTCCAATCATGCCATAGAACAATGACATCATCATCTAGAAGGGTGAAAGGGCTTCCAAAGGCCACATCTCATCATCAAAAGGTGCAAATCATGGTGAAATGTTACACCTCCTCATCAAAGATCATGTATCATCATCAAAGGACCCCAACTCATCATCAAAATGGATTCCCTAGTGGTATGGTCAACCCTACCATCATCAAATCATCATAGCGCATGACATCATCATCAACATGGTCAACATCTAAAGTGGATAAGGTTAACATCCAAGGTGAAATAAGGGTCCATCATCTCTCTAAGGGGTGTCCAATCATCTCCAAGTGCAATGTCCTCAAACCAAAGCCTAATGTGGCTCTGAGGTGCACTATCCAAGGTGTGGGATTCCTACCCATCTGATACCAATCTGAGCTCATACATCCATCATCCAATGTCCAAAAGGTGGGAGTAGGTGTCCTGGGGTGTGTCTAGTCATCATATGGCCCAATGCTTTGTATTAAGTGTGAAACCTCCTTTTTATAGTGCACAACATCCTAGGGATCATCTCGAGAAAATCCTCTAAAGGACCATGCCAAGTGCAACATGGTCTAACAAAGTCCATAGAATCGGGTAAAACCAATAATCACGAGACACAAGAGTCATTAGAATCATACAAAATAAGCCATCATTTAATACAAAAGCTAAATAAGTAATTCACATTAAGTATATTCTTCAAAATTCACATTAGCTCAAGACTTTATGCAATTTGAAAAGTTTAGGTATGGGAGGACTATCAAAACACCCTATTAGGTGTGCTAGTACCTAGGTAGAGGGATATTTCCCAAGAAATCCTATCAAAGTGAAAGTATGGTGAATGAAATGGTTTGGGATTACTTCATGGTGATAGAGTCATTAGCATGCAAGGTACCATGCTTGGTCCATTTGCATGTGTGCCTTTGTAGAGGGAGCACTTGCTACTTGAGATACCCTTTCCTCAACAATATGTGTATTTCAAACCCATTTTCTTACCTTTTCATATTCATTTTATTCCTTGCAAGTCCCCGTTTAAGGTTTAGCACTTTATTCTTTCTTTTATTTTCTTATTGGGATTAAGTCCTTTTCATTGATATGCTTTCAATGCATTAGGACTAGGGGTGATTGCTTCATAGTGAGGGGGTAGAGCTCAAGATAACCTTTGGCATTTGACTTGGTCATTTATAATCCCATCATTTCTTCATTCATTATAACATTATTTATTTTTCTTATTCATTTTTCTAGCAACTGCATGAACCTTGACATTCCATCCCTTCTTCTCATAGGAGAATGAACCACGAGTCTTGTTGGTGTACATGTAACAATTATTACAAAAGTTTAGTACACTACGAAATTCCCTAGGATGGAACACTGCAGAATGATACATTGTGGAATGCCATAAGTTTACATGTAACAACCATTACCCTTATCAAAGATTCCCAGTAGTACCCCTATTCGTGAAGAGTGACAACACTGGACTGGGATACAAATGATGGCCACCAAGGTAAAATAAGGCAAAAAACATAACTTCCAAGCTTATGATTCATTATCCAACCACAACCGATGATCCTCACCTAAATGCTTAATGCATTAAATATGACACTTTATATGAAACAATGCCTAGTGTACCTCACAATGCGTTGGACCACCATAATCCGATGAACCATGATGATCAGGTGTGATGAGATGAGTTGAATGAGGAGGGAGGAATCTAAGGGGCTGCAATCTGTGGAGAATATTGATTGTCATCATCATCATCGAGATCACTATCGTCATTGCGGGCCATGAGACATGATCTCCTCTAGTTACCCCTAAGTGAGAGGGGGTGTAACAAGGTTGACCTTTCCCTGATCTAATTTAGTCATGTTAGCTTGGTTCTGACAAGTTGATTTAATGGTTGTGGTAGTGTCTCTTCAAAAGGTAAGCAACATAAATTCATTCCCTTAGCCCTTTCCTCTCCTAGCTCTTGAACTATGGGGACAAAAATGTGGTACATTATGCAATGAAATAGGCTAGAGAATACCTCCATTGGAGGTTTTGGTGCAAACCCTATGGTTTGTTTATCTTATGTTATTATGCTTATTTTGTTATTGAAGCTATAACTAGGTTTTGTTCATGGACAAACTTTGGACCTCTTATTAATGTACATTGAACTTTGCAAGTTGGTTCTTGTTTCGTTGGAAAATTTGGCTTGTTTAGGCTCATGTATTCCATTTTGGAAAAGCTTCCAAGAATAGATCAGGGCCCCATGATAAGATATGAAGTCTTTGAAGCTCTAGGATGTTTTGATGTAACACTTTTAGTACATCTTTTTTTATCAATTGAAAAAACATGCATTTTTTCCTTGGAAAAAAAATCTACCCATGAAATGCATCCCATTTCATCCAATTTCCAATTTTTGCTATGGACTACATTCATTTTAGAAGCATAGTCTGAGAAACTTTCTAATCACATCACATTAAACTTTCCACATTCCTAATCTTTTTCCAAGGAATTTTACTCGCAGAAAACTCTCTGGATACTTCCCCATGTTCCATGGATGGTAAGCAACATAAACTGTCGACCCTGATTATGGGGCCTCGTGCCAGGGGATTGAAGAGAGTTGAACCCCCGACCAACTACAAGAATGATAAAATCATGTCTGTCTCTAGACCAATTGAGCTAACCCTCAAGGATTTCCACATTCCTAATCTATAACTATATGCTACAAAATTGTAGATTTAATCATATTATTTTCAACACTCCTCTTCAATATATTAAATATGCAAGTTAATTTTCAAATCTTTTTGGAGTTCAAAACTCTATGTCAGAAATTCCCTTGCAAATCGTATCCACTTGCAATATTCAATTTGACAATTGTATATCTGGAATCACCACATCACATACCTATTGACTATGCTTGAAATATCACTTTGTGATCCCTATAACTTAATGTCCAACTCCTCTACAAGTCCTCCATACACTTGCATCATTGGGCTAGATCATATTTGGAGTTTTTTCCCCCAAGGAAACCTCACAGAAAAACCTTTGATTACTTCCCCATGATCCATGGATGGTAAATAGCATAAATCGTCAACCCAAATGATGGAGCCTAACCCTAAGGGAATCAATAGATTCGAACCCTTGACCTCCCCAACTTCCGGGGAGAGATAATAGGTCTCACTTCTGGCTCATGATAACTTGAGATAACCCTTGGGGATAGTCCGTATTTGGAGTTGATAACAACATCTTCAATAAATTCATGTTGTTCATTTGGAGTCATGGATAAAACTAGACAACCTTAAATGACTTGTCATCTACCTTATCTTATCCACATGTTTGGAAAACATACAAGGGATNGTCTCTAGACCAATTGAGCTAACCCTCAAGGATTTCCACATTCCTAATCTATAACTATATGCTACAAAATTGTAGATTTAATCATATTATTTTCAACACTCCTCTTCAATATATTAAATATGCAAGTTAATTTTCAAATCTTTTTGGAGTTCAAAACTCTATGTCAGAAATTCCCTTGCAAATCGTATCCACTTGCAATATTCAATTTGACAATTGTATATCTGGAATCACCACATCACATACCTATTGACTATGCTTGAAATATCACTTTGTGATCCCTATAACTTAATGTCCAACTCCTCTACAAGTCCTCCATACACTTGCATCATTGGGCTAGATCATATTTGGAGTTTTTTCCCCCAAGGAAACCTCACAGAAAAACCTTTGATTACTTCCCCATGATCCATGGATGGTAAATAGCATAAATCGTCAACCCAAATGATGGAGCCTAACCCTAAGGGAATCAATAGATTCGAACCCTTGACCTCCCCAACTTCCGGGGAGAGATAATAGGTCTCACTTCTGGCTCATGATAACTTGAGATAACCCTTGGGGATAGTCCGTATTTGGAGTTGATAACAACATCTTCAATAAATTCATGTTGTTCATTTGGAGTCATGGATAAAACTAGACAACCTTAAATGACTTGTCATCTACCTTATCTTATCCACATGTTTGGAAAACATACAAGGGATGTCCTCATCTGTTATCCCTCTCAAGATGAAATATCTTGGGTTTCCCAACACTAAAAAATGTAGCCCTAATACCATGTTAAAATAAAAAATAAAATAGAAAAAATGATCTACAAATGAAATACATTATATATTATAGCTCCAAGGGATATCTTGGTTGGCTCAACTCTTTTTGATAAGGGGTAATCCCCAAGGAGGCCATGAGATCCATTCCCACCAAGTACTATGAGATTGAACCCTCCATATCTCCTTCCATCTAGGATCTCAATGAAGAGGACAAAAATCTACGTGGTGATGGCAATGTACTAACTTCCTCACTCTAAATGCTTAAGTGTTGGAGGGCGAGGGGAATTGTTTCGTTGAAAAAAGATATATGTTATATAAAATAACAAGTGGCAATAAATAATCTTCTCAAAGAAACACACATTCAATCGGATAATACATAGAGTCCACGGAAACAATAACCAATAGTAATATTGTTAACAATATAACTAGTTCTTCTTGGGGTAAGTTAACAAGTGGATAAACTCAAAAAATTTGGTGAGTTCATTTTTTTATGGCAAGGTAAAGTTCAGCCTTATTCCACTCATTTTTTCTAAATTCCGACAATTTGGGTCATCTTAAAATCGGCCAAGCCCCTATAGGTAAGTTCCATGGTCAAAATTCCTACCAATCATACGAAAGTATGACTTTTGAAAAAATTCCTACCAAATTTGGTGATAATTTACACCAGAAAAGAGGTGAGTTTATCCACTTGTTAAGTTACTCCATTCTTCTTGCAAATACAAAGAATAATTGTGCACATAACAAACATCTCATTTCACCCGATATCATATCTATTACAATGCACTACTTTCATTTTACAATCTTTGTCTTCATATATTACAATATATGAATATTTTATCTATCACAATACATTATTTTCATTTTATAAACTTTATTTTTTTAATGAATTACAATTTCATTACATAAATATTTCCATACTTGTAAAACATAATTATACAATACAAGCTACACATTTTAAAATATTGTTTTTTTTATAGGAATGTTAAAACAAAATGTGTCAATTAGGTCTTGTTTGGACACTGAAGAGAAGGAGTGTTATCCTCCCTACCTAAGATCAATTCCCATAAATGAGACATTGAGATTTTAATGAATATATTGTTATATTACTTTAAAAAATCTAGTTTTCTCTATTAAAAATGAAAAAAATGCCCAATAATTTTCACCAAAATATGTATTTCATAAGAAGAATAACGTTAAAACCAAATATAATTTTCAACAAATTTAATAAAATAAACCTCACATCTAAGCCAAAACTATATTATCCATATTATTTAATCAATTGACACATAGTTATACGAACCACTTCCCAAAAAAGTCAAATAGACGTATCATGCACTTTCACTTTCATTTGAGTGGGAGCACCAAAATCAGAGTTGTCTTGAACTGGTACATCATTAAGGGAAACTTGTTATTCTTTAACCTCGCGCTTCAAAATCTAATGAAGATAAAAACCTAAAAGTATGTTTTCTCATTAATTAAATTATATATATATATATATATATATATTTAAAAATTTAATTTTTGTTAATTTTTTATTCGATTTTAATTGTTATTATTCATATTAAGTGTAAAATTTGTTAGGTACAAGATGTATTATGATAAGCAAAAAATAGAAATATTGTAGCAAATACCAACAGAACAACAAAATGTAGAGAATTACAACACTAAAAATGATACCTTTATGGATATGGAACAATGTTCATTTGATTTTTCGAGGGGGCAACCTCAAACAAAGAAACACTCTATTACACTAATTCTCAAGACAATGCTTTCTCATGCCTCCTAATCTTATTTATATAAATTCTATCTTCTAAACAACATTCTAGAGGAAGATCTTTCTAGAAGCAGAAGTTTCTATTAAGCCTTCTTACATTAGACTTGTTCACATTATTAAATAGGCCTTATTAACTAATGTCAGCCTTTATTACATGGAAAATATATTATTCTATCTATGTGAGGGGTTAGGGAGGTTAGGTCCCTAACATGCCCTCACCGTTGTAGAACAACCTTGTCCTTAAGGCTTGAGATGAAGAAATTGTTGCAGAATGGTGGTCGACTTGCAGGTGGCATCTTTTGGAGTTGTATATTTCCACTGAACTAACACTTCCTTGATGGTTTGCTAGCGAAAATGACGCTCTTGCTACTTCAAGACTGCTTGTGACTACAACCAAATGGAACCTTCTTCATCCAACTCAGGGAGACTTGTTTGAGTATGGCACTTATTTCCAATCACTTTCTTTAAGCACGAGACATGAAAAATAGGATGGAGCTTAGAATGACTGGGCATAGCTAACTAGTAGGCCATGGGCCCTACTCACTTGAGAATTGTATAAGAACCATAAAATTTGGGAGCAAGTTTCTGATAGTGTTCAACTATGAATGAAGTTTGCTTATAAGGTTGTAGACGAAGAAACACCTAGTCCCCTTCAACAAATTGATGTTCAGAATGACCCTGATCTGCTTGTTGCTTCATGCGATTCTGAGCCATGACCAAATTTTCTTATAGGGTATGGAGAATGGCCACTCAGACGTTAAGATTGTTTTCAACCTCCTGAACCTTGGAGACACATAGCATGTATGAGAGAATCGACGATGGATTTTGCTCGTAGACTGCTTCAAAAGGAGTCATGTGAGTAGCAATATGGTAAGATGTATTGTACCACCATTCAACTAGGGGTAACCACTAAGCGCACTGATTTTATTTGTCGGATGCAAAACATTGCAAATATGTTTCCAAACACTTGTTGACAACTTCAGTTTGGCCATCAGTCTGGGGATGATAGGCGGTGCTGAGATGTGATTGCGTGCCCTGGAGCCTAAACAATTCTTCCCAAAAATTACTGGGGAAGGTTGGATCTAGGTCAAAGACAATAGAATGAGCAATGCCATGAAGTTTGAATATATCATCCATAAAAAATTGAGCCACTATGGATGCAGTGAATGAGTGTTGAAGAGCACATAAATCAACATATTTGGAAATACGATCTATTACCACCATGATGACTGACTTATTGCATTGACATGTATCACATTCAGCCACAGAGGCATGTACGTCATGTTTGATACCATCCCAGAAAAAAGAACATTTGAACCATTCATAAGTTTTGGTAAATCCCGAATGCCCAACGATGGGTGAAGCACGAAGCTCATAAAGCATTGTGGATTTAAGTTGCGATTTCTTGCTTAAATACAAATGACCTTTGTAGTGAAGCTCTTCATTGTGCCAAGAGTACCCTGGAGAAGCTTGAGAATGGTGTTGCAATTCTTGGATCAGGAAAGAAAGTCTCGGGTCTTGTAGCCATTCTTGGTGAATAGCTTTGAGAGAATTTGATTCAATAAAGGAGAGAGAAAATAGGAGATCTTCTTCTTCATACTTCCTAGAAAGAGCGTCAACCACCACATTTTATTTTCCCTTCTTGTAAATGATCTCATAATCATATCCAAATATCTTGGTCACCCATTTTTTTTCTTTGGGGATGAAATTCGATGTTCTAGGAAATACTTGAGGATCTGATGATTAGTTTTAATTTGGAAGCATTTCCCCAATAGATAAGGATGCCAGAGATCCATGACATACAAAATATGCAATATTTCCTTTTCATAGATTTATTGGCCCAAATGTTTCTTCGAAAGTTGTTTGTTAGTGAAAGCCAAAGGCCTGCCATCTTGCATGAGGATTGCCCCAATTCCTTTCCCCGAAGCATCACATTCCAGGACAAAAGTCTTGGTGAAGTTGGGAAGTGCCACGATAGGAGTCGTGCACATAGCCTCTTTTAAGACATGGAAGGATTGATCAATGACTAGACTCTAAGTGAAAACATTCTTTTTAAGGAGAGCAATGAGAGGTGCTGCGATTTTGTCATAATTCTGAACAAACTTGCGATAATAGCTTGTGAAACCTAGAAAACCACACAATCTATTAAGAGTTTTACGGTGAGGCAAATCCTTCATAGCTTCAATTTTCTTATGATCCACCCGTACACCATCCTTGTCGAAAAAATGACCCATGTACTCTACTTCTGAGGCTCCAAAGGCACATTTAGATTGTTTGAGGAAAAAATTGTGTTGCAAGAGTAGATGGAGAACTTGATCCACATGGGCAAGATGGGATTTCCAAGTTTTACTATAGATGAGAATATCATCAAAGAAAACTAAGACAAAATGATGAAAGACATGATTCATGAGAATTTGGAAAGTGGACAAAGCATTACACAGGCAAAAGGGCATGACCAAGAACTCATAGTGACCCTCATGAGTTCTAAAGGTAGTCTTGTTAATGTATTTCTCTTTCATACATATATGATGGTAGCCAAAACAGATATAAAGTTTAGTAAAGTACCGAGCACCTCTGAATTCATCCAATAGGTCATCAATGATAGAAATGGGAAATTTGTCTTTGATGGTGAGTTTGTTGAGGGCGCGAAAGTATTGACACATGCGCCAAGTGCCTTATTTATTGAGTACCATGACCACAAGAGAAGAATAGGGGCTGGTACTAGGATGAATAACACCCACTTCAAGTAATTCTTGAATAATTTTCTCAATTTAATTCTTCTGGGAAAAGGGATGATGAGAAGGGTGAACATTAGGAGGAAGGTTGCCCAACACTAGAGGAATGGAATGATCATGAACACTAGAGGAAGGGGGAAGTATACGGGGAGTGGTAAAAATGGCTTGGTGTTGGGAGAGGATAGATTGGAGGTCATGATGCACAGAGGGTGTCTAAACTGCTTGAATGGAATGGAGTTGGGAAATAATGTTCGAATGACCTTTTTGAGGAGATTTTCCATTTGATGGGAACTGATGATCTCAAGGGAGAATGTTGTGATGCTGTGGAACTTATACTGTTGTCCCTCCTATTGGAATTGCATGGTTAATTCCTTAAAATCCATGAGAATGGGGCCCAAAATGCGTAACCATTCAACACCAAGCACAATGTCATAATTGCCCATGTCGATAGAAAACATATGATATTTCATGTGGTACTGACCAATTTGTAGGTGCACATTTTCAAAATTCCTACCACATTTCATGGAACCACCATTGGCAATCATGATTTGAAAAATGTTGATGGCACAGATATAGCAATTGATTTCCTGGGAAATAGGATGATGAATAAAATTATGGGTACTTCCACTATCAACAAGGATTGTGACTTTCCTATGCTTAATGTAGCCAATGAGATTTAGGGTTTTAGGAGCAAAGAATCCAATGATGACATGCAACGAAATAAGTGTTTCAACTTTTGGTGGATCAACGGGCAGAGTAATATCATTTGTTGGGGGTATATCTTTCACAAGAGAAGCTTCAACCTCCTTGTCAGCAACATCCTCATAAATGGGAATAAAAAGCTTATGTTCCTTACACTTGTGCCCGATAAAATATTTTTCATCACAATTATAGAAAAGACCCTTGAGTTGGCGTTCATTCATTTTGGCCCGAGTTAATTTCTGGATCTTGAGAGGGGTGGCATGAGGGGCAATATTGGTAGGTTGAGGGAGGGGAAGAAAACATGGTTTTCAGTTCTAGGAAAATACAAACTTTTGTGATTCTTTGGCATGTTTAGTAGCTTCCAACCAAGTTTGGGGGTGAGCCATGAGGACCTGGGCTCATATTTCATCCTTTAGGCCACTGATAAAACATTCCCTAAAGAAGGCATCGATCATGCCCTCCATTCTAAAAGACAAACACTCAAAGGAGGTTATAAAGTCTTGCATCATGCCATATTGTTTCAACTTGGTTAAACAACCTAAATAGTGGGTGTCAGTGTCAAAGTGTTCATAAAGATTTGCAACAAACTGAGTCCAAAGAACATACCCCCGGCGTGCATTTTTACGCCATTGTCACCATTATCAACATTCAAGATCTAGATAGAGAACACCATAATGAAGTTTGGCTAACTCATCAGTAATGCCATGCAAAGAAAAATAATGCTCCATTTGGGTGACCCAGCCCGTGGGATTGGAGCCATCAAATTTATTGACCTCAACTCGGGGAAGACGGGGGTCATGATGAAAAGGGTTGGAATGAAAGGCCATAGTATGGGAGGAATAAACACCATATACTTGGGAGGGTTGTTCAGGGAAGAGGGGGTCTTGGGATTGATTCAAATGCTGGTGGAGAGTGACATTGAGGGTGTCAAATTTTCCCTCTAATGTGTCAAATCGACCATCAACTTTGGAAAATTGGGTTTGGACTTGGTCCTCAAAATGGTCAAACTCAACCTTATTCTTTTGGATTTGATCCTGTAGTTCTTGGGTGTGAGTGGTGGACATTTGGAAAGGTAGGGTGCCTGGGATGGGGAGTGAGTCCACTAAGAAAAGGAAGATAGGTGGTATATATCACTATGATTAGGGCGACAAGGGAAATCTAATGGGATAGGTGTCAAATAAAGGTTCCAAGAAGGGTGGGTGGGACCACACGAAAAAAAGGCTTATAAGTGATAGGTACCACGACGATTAGGGTGAAAAGGTGAATCCAATGGGATAGGTCCCAAATAAGGCTGTTGGAAAGGGGGGTCACATCCACGAAAAAAATAATTAAAAATGATAGGTACCATGACGATCATGACAAATAGAGGAATATAATGGGATAGGTCCCGAATAAAGGTGTCGACGGATCACTATACTTGTTTTTTACTCATATAGAGTTATACTCCAGCCTTAAGAATATTGCAATGACAAAGTGCCCAAATTGTTAACAGGGAAAATTCTGTAGGAATTTCGCAACCATAATGCAGGAGGTAGGGTTGCGCAACAATAGATCTTGTTCGTTCCTTTTCTGTTATATGTCTTTCCCAAGGGTTAGGGATTTCAAGGTTCCTACAGACACGGGTTTTCCTTGTGCTATAGCTCTCTGATATACATGCATGGTCGAACAATAGTACTCGACCCAATATCTCATGGAACCAACTAAGGACACTCCACCGTACCCTTATACGTACTATCTGATTACCCAAGTACTAGAGAGTATCTTCCCGAGTGTTGTTCTCAGTGTCACTATAGCAGTCAAGCTATTGATAGACTGATCTAGAGATGGTTTCAGGAGACCTAGGGGAATCTTGATATCCTCGATGGTACGTGGGATTGATGGCCATGTACATATTTTGTTTGATGCGATACTACTCGAAGGGTACCTGTTATCACACAAGTTGTAGGTTGGGCAAAGCCCAACCCAAACCACAAGATGGTGACAACTAGAAGAATGCCTACCCACTGCCACCTCAGATAGGTATTCCCATCAATTTAGAGGTGAAGTGATCACCTCAAGGGGGGAATCTCGGGTGACCCTAGGAAGAAATGAGATGGAAAATGATACTTATGAATGGATTCCCTTATAGGTCATGTTGCTAAATGGAAAGTAGCTTGGAAATGAGTCTCGATATAGGTTAATGGTTGCCAATAAGTTTGAGTACTTGCAGATGATGATGGTACCTTCCCGAGACACAAAAAATACCAAGTATACAAGCTATATGTTAAGTGGACAAGCAAGTTAAGATTTATGTCCCTATTTGCAGCAGTCATAAAAGATATATATCAACGAAGAAATGATTATTAGAGCCGTTAAACAAGGTGCTAAAAGTATAACAAATGATGCTAGAGATAAGCTAGTGAACACGAGTACAACTCAAGCAATAAAGCATAGACTTTAGCATCAATATAAGGCTTTTATAGACAAGTATTGCAAAGATATATTGTCATCCTTATGGATGTATAAAAAAAGTTGTTACAGCAGAAAAACCAGCCACCAAAACTAGCAAAGAATCCACCCAAAAGATGCTCTAGGACTAGTAGATTATGCTGACAATCTCTTAGAAATTCTGACGATTGATAAGAGAGTAAAATCAAAAGTTATGAAGTGTTTTGTTGCAACTCTAATGGCTTCATATTTAATTTAAAAAAAAAGAAGATTTACTTGTCAAAAGATGACGCCCAAGGGGCATAAGCAAGCCAATAGCATATAGAATTGATTGCACTTTGAACAACTTGAAAATCTCGTAAAATCATGTTACCCAATGTAAGTAATTTTATTTCTCCAATGCAAACTTCAGATTAGTGCCCACCTTGACTCTACCCTGGTCACATCATGCTTCCCCAAGATGAAAACATTTGTGGGGCTTCTACCTATGCATGATAAATAGTGCCCACACATGCTCCACCTTGGTTGGCATTTGTATTAGTTATTTTTCATGGGTCCCATCAGTTTCTTACGAGAGACATTTCTCGATATGTGCGTGGCAAAATATTTGACGTCGGTAATAGAACTTCACCTAACAATCTACAAAATTCTAAACAATGAGTCAATGTAAACAATATTAATCATCAATATCTCATCCAATATACTAATTTACAAATTAGAAAACAATAACAATATAGGAAAAAATTGAACTTTTTAAGTATTTGTGAACATGCAGGCATAAATAATTAACAAATTAAATACCTTAGTATCTGTGTGAGACATGTGTTTGATAAACCATTCAAAACCTTCAGGTTCACCAACAATAATATAACAGATAAAAGATTTGTTGTTGAGCCTTCATAAAGATTTTGATGTGACTTCTCGAGTAGAGGATCAACATCATGACTATCATCCTGGTTGTCCTCATCCATTGGAGAAAATGTGTCTTGGATCAATCTATGTATCTCATCTTCCTGATTTGAATCACTAACATTATCTCCATCCATATCAT
>SNQJ01S0004289.1:63390-73433 GCA_010110895.2 Picea sitchensis
TAAACAATTCTTCCCAAAAATTACTGGTGAAGGTTGGATCTAGGTCAAAGACAATAGAATGAGCAATGCCATGAAGTTTGAATATATCATCCATAAAAAATTGAGCCACTGTGGATGCGGTGAATGAGTGTTGAAGAGCACACAAATCAACATATTTGGAAATACGATCTATTACCACCATGATGACTGACTTATTGCTTGATTTAGGTAGGCCAATAATGAAATCCATAAAACTGTCCCTCCAAATAACAGGGGGAATCAAAAGTGGTTGGAGTGTGCCTGGAGCTTTGATTGTTTCTCTCTTATTGCGTTGACATGTATCATATTCAGCCACAGAGGCATGTACGCCATGTTTCATACTGTTCCAGAAAAAAGAACATTTGAACCATTCATAAGTTTTGGTAAACCTCGAATGCCCAACGATGGGTGAAGCACGAAGCTCATAAAGCACTGTGGATTTAAGTTGCGATTGCTTGCTTAAATACAAATGACCTTTGTAGTGAAGCTCTTCATTGTGCCAAGAGTACCCTGGAGAAGCTTGAGAATGGTGTTGCAATTCTTGGATCAGGAAAGAAAGTCCGGGGTCTTGTAGCCATTCTTGGTGAATAGCTTTGAGAGAATTTGATTCAATAAAGGAGAGAGAAAAGATGAGATCTTATTCTTCATACTTCCTAGAAAGAGCGTCAACTACCACATTTTATTTTCCCTTCTTGTAAATGATCTCATAATCATATCCAAATATCTTGGTCACCCATTTTTTTTCTCTGGGGATGAAATCCAATGTTCTAGGAAATACTTGAGGATCTAATGATTAGTTTTAATTTGGAATCATTTCCCCAATAGATAAGGATGCCAGAGATCCATGACATACAAGATATGCAATATTTCCTTTTCATAGATTTATTGGCCCAAATGTCTCTCCAAAAGTTGCTTGTTAGTGAAAGACAAAGGCCTGCCATCTTGCATGAGGATTGCCCCAATTCCTTTCTTTGAAGCATCACATTCCAGGACAAAAGTCTTGGTGAAGTTGGGAAGTGCCATGATAGGAGTCCCGCACATAGCCTCTTTTAAGACATGGAAGGATTGATCAACGACTGGACTCCAAGTGACAACATTATTTTTAAGGAGAGCAGTGAAAGGTGCTGCAATTTTGTCATAATTCTGAACAAACTTGCGATAATAGCTTGTGAAACCCATAAAACCACGCAAGCTATTAAGAGTTTTACGGTGAGGCAAGTCCTTCATAGATTCAATTTTCTTATGATCCACCCGTACACCATCCTTGTCGACAAAATGACCCATGTACTCTACTTCTGAGGCTCCAAAGGCACATTTAGATTGTTTGAGGAAAAATTTGTGTTGCGAGAGTAGATGGAGAACTTGATCCACATGGGTGAGATGGGATTTCCAAGTTTTACTATAGATGAGAATATTATAAAAGAAAACTAAGACAAAATGATGAAAGACATGATTCATGAGAATTTGGAAAGTGCACGAAGCATTACACAGGCAAAAGGGCATGACCAAGAACTCATAATGACCCTCATGAGTTCTAAAGGTAGTCTTGTTAATGTCTTCTTCTTTCATACATATATGATGGTAGCCAAAACAAAGATAAAGTTTAGTAAAGTATCGAGCATCGCTGAATTCATCCAATAGGTAATCGATGATAGAAATGGGAAATTTGTCTTTGATGGTGAGTTTGTTGAGGGAGCGAAAGTATTGACACATGCGCCAAGTGCCTTATTTATTGAGTACCATGACCACAAGAGAAGAATAGGGGCTGGTACTAGGACGAATAACACCCACTTCGAGTAATTCTTGAACATTTTTCTCAATTTAATTCTTCTGAGAAAAGGGATGACAAGAAGGGTGAACATTAGGAGGAAGGTTGCCCAAAACTAGAGGAATGGAATGATCATGAACACTAGAGGAAGGGGGAAGTATATGGGGAGTGGTAAAAATGGCTTGGTGTTGGGAGAGGATAGATTGGAGGTCATGATGCACAGAGGGTGTCTGAACTGCTTGAATGGAATGGAGTTGGGAAATAATGTTCGAATGACATTTTTTGAGGAGCTTTTCCATTTGATGGGAACTGATGATCTCAAGGGAGAATGTTGTGATGCCTTGGAACTTATATTGTTGTCCCTTCTATTCGAATTGCATGGTTAATTCCTTAAAATCCATGAGAATGGAGCCCAAAATGCCTAACCATTCAACACCAAGCACAATGTCACAATTGCCCATGTCGATAGAAAACATATGAGATTTCAGGTGGTATTGATTAATTTGTAGGTGCACATTTTCACAATTCCCACCACATTTCATGGAACCACCATTGGAAATCATGATTTGAAAAATGTTGATGGCACAGATATAGAAATTGATTTCCTGGGAAATAGGATGATGAATAAAATTATGGGTACTGCCACTATCAACAAGGATTGTGACTTTCCTATGCTTAATGTAGCCAATGAGATTTAGGGTTTTAGGAGCAAAGAATCCAATGATGACGTGCAATGAAATAAGTGTTTCAACTTATGGTGGATCAATGGGCAGAGTAATATCATTTGTTGGGGGTATATCTTTCACAAGAGAAGCTTCAACCTCCTTGTCAGCAACATCCTCATAAATGGGAATAAAAAGCTTAGGTTCCTTACACTTGTGCCCGATAAAATATTTTTTATCACAATTATAGCAAAGACCCTTCAGTTGGCATTCATTCATTTCGGCCCGAGTTAATTTCTGGATCTTGAGAGGGGTGGCATGAGGGGAAATATTGGTAGGTTGAGGGAGGGGAAGAAAACATGGTTTTCAGTTCTAGGAAAATACAACCTTTTGTGATTCTTTGTCATGTTTAGTATCTTCCAACCAAGTTTGGGGGTGAGCCATGAGGACCTGGGCTCATATTTCATCCTTTAAGCCACTGATAAAACATTCCCTAAAGAAGGCATCAATCATGCCCTCCATTCTGAAAGACAAACAATCAAAGGAGGTTGTAAAGTCTTGCATCATGCCATACTGTTTCAACTTGGTTAAACAACCTAAATAGTGGATGTCAGTGTCAAAGTATTCATAAAGCTTTGCAACAAACTAAGTCCAAGCAACATACCCCTGGCGTGCATTTTTATGCCATTGTCACCATTACCAACATTCAATATCTGGATAGAGAACAACATAATGAAGTTTGGCTAACTCATCAGTAATGCCATGCAAAGAAAAATAAAGCTCCATTTGGGTGACCCAGCCCGTGGGATCAGAGCCATCAAATTTATTGACCTCAACTCGGGGAAGACGAGGGTCACGATGAAAAGGGTTGGAATGAAAGGCCATAGTATGGGAGGAATCAACACCATATACTTGGGAGGGTTGTTCAGGGAAGATGGGGTCTTGGGATCGATTCAAATGCTAGTGGAGAGTGACATTGAGGGTGTCAAATTTTCCCTCTAATGTGTCAAATCGACCATCAACTTTGGAAAATTGGGTTTGGACTTGGTCCTCAAAATGGTCAAACTCAACCTTATTCTTTTGGATTTCAGCTTGTAGTTCTTGGGTGTGAGTGGTGGACATTTGGAAAGGTGGGGTGTCTGGGATGGGGAGTGAGTCCACTAAGAAAGGCAGATAGGTGGTATATATCACTACGATTAGGGCGACAAGGGAAATCTAATGGGATAGGTGTCAAATAAAGGTTCCAAGAAGGGTGGGTGGGACCACACAAAAAAAAAGGCTTATAAGTGATAGGTACCACGACGATTAGGGTGAAAAGGTGAATCCAATGGGATAGGTCCCAAATAAGGCTGTTGGAAAGGGGGGTCACATCCACGAAAAAAATAATTAGAAATGATAGGTACCATGACGATCATGAAAAATAGAGGAATCTAATGGGATAGGTCCCAAATAAAGGTTTCGACGGACCACTATACTTGTTTTTTACTCAGATAGAGCTATACTCCAGCCTCAAGAATATTGCAGTGACAAAGTGCCCAAATTGTTAACAGGAAAAATTCTATAGGAATTTCGCAACCAGAATGCAGGAGGTAGGGTTGCGCAACAATAGATATTGTCTGTTCCTTTTCTGTTATGTGTCTTTCCCAAGGGTTAGGGATTTCAAGGTTCCTATAGACACAAGTTTTCCCTGTGCTATAGCTCTCTGATATACATGCATGGTCGAACAATAGTACTCGACCCAATATCTCATGGAACCAACTAAGGACGCTACACCGTACCCTTATACGTACTACCTGATTACCCAAGTACTGGAGAGTATCTTCTCGAGTGTTGTTCTCGGTGTCACTATAGCAGTCAAGCGATTGATAGACTCATCTAGAGATGGTTTCAGGAGACCTAGGGGAATCCTGATATCCCTAATGGTATGTGGGATTGATGGCCATGTACAGATTTTGTCTGATGAGATACTACTCGAAGGGTACATGTTATCACACAAGTTGTAGGTTGGGCAAAGCCCGACCCAAACCACAAGATGGTGACAACTAGAAGAATGCCTACCCACTGTCAACTCAGATAGGTATTCCCATCAATTTAGAGGTGAAGTGATCACCTCAAGGGGGGAATCTCGGGTGACCCTAGGAAGAAATGAAATGGAAAACGATACTTATGAATGGATTCCCTTATAGTTCATGTTGCTAAATGGATAATATCTTGGAAATGAGTCTCGATATAGGTCAATGGTTGCCAATAAGTTTGAGTACCTGTAGATGATGATGGTACCTTCCCGAGACACAAAAAATACCAAGTATACAAGCTATATGTTAAGTGGACAAGCAAGTTAAGATTTTTGTCCCTATTTGTAGTAGTCATAAAAGATATATATCAACGAAGAAATGATTATTAGAGCTGTTAAAAGTATAACAAATGATGCAAGAGATAAGCTAGTGAACACGAGTACAACTCAAGCAATAAAGCATAGACTTTAGCATCAATGTAAGGCTTTTATAGACAAGTATTGCAAAGATACATTGTCATCCTTATGGACATATAAAACAAGTTGTTACAACAGAAAAACTAGCCACCAAAACTTGCAAAGAATCCACCCAAAAGATGCTTTAGGACTAGTAGATTATGCTGACAAACTCTTAGAAATTATGACGATTGATAACAGAGTAAAATCAAAAGTTATGAAGTGTTTTGTTGCATCTCTAATGGCTTTAGATTTAATTTAAAACAAAAATAAGATTTACTTGTCAAAAGATGATGCCCAAGGGGCATAAGCAAGCCAATAACATATAGAATTGATTGCACTTTGAACACCTTGAAAATCTTGTAAAATCATGTTACCCAATGCAAGTAATTTTATTTCTCCAATGCAAACTTCAGATTAGTGCCCACCTTGACTCTACCCTGGTCACATCATGCTTCCCCAAGATGAAAACATTTGTGGGGCTTCTACCTAAGCATGAAAAATAGTGCCCACACATGCTCCACCTTGGTTGGCATTTGTATTAGTTATTTTTCATGGGTCCCATCAGTTTCTTACAAGAGACATTTCATTGTCCTCAAGATCGCTAGGCAAGCATATAGAATGTTCATGATTGGATTTTATCTTTTTCTAGCTACAGGCCTCTGGGCCTTCAACTCCTTCTTCCCATGAGATGAGCATGTACAACCCCTTCTTGGGTTAGTACACCCAAATATCCCAAAAGGTAAGGAGATGAGGGGATGAAGTGTGAAAAGTGACAAGTATGTCGGGAATGGCACGATGAATCGTCAAGAGGACCTCCCAGTAGAAAAACTATCCCCAAGGGTGACCCACTTATTAGGGTACAATGTTAACCACCAAAGTGAAATAGGGCAAAGAGCATAATGTCCAAGAAAACATTACATAATCCAAAGTAGTAATAGATGCAACAAGATCAAATGCCTCAAATATTGAAATGGCACTCACCATGATACCTGGCTTGTACCTCATGGAGCAAGATCCAATGTCTTCCAGAAGCTGGATGATGTGGTGGATACCGTTGTGATGAACCTAGAATTGTGGTGGCGAGATGAGCCTCTATTTGTGCAAGTGGACACTGCTAGTCAAGTTGTCTCTCAGTACTCCATGTTTGCAACCTGAGGGACTCAAGAAATCATCTCCTTAGTTATCCCTAGGAGTTGGGGATAACAATACCAACAAGGGTTACAAAGGTTTCCAACAAGGTAAAATGTCAGTTTCGAGTAACCCCGTGAAACCTTCTGTATTTCTTGTGTGTAGTTTTCCCCACCACATTTTTACCCATTGAAAAACACATCTCTGTGTCTTGAAGACATTGACATTACATGTCTCTACCCTAGAAAAAAAATTCCCTCAGTTTTCACAGAGGAAATTGCTTTAATACCAGTTATTAGGTACGAGATGTATTATAATAAGTAGAAAACAAAAATATTGCAACAAATACTAGCATAACAACAAAATGTAGAGAATCACAAATCAAAAAATGATACCTTTATTGATAGGAAGCAATGTTCACTTGCCTCTTCGAGGGGGAAAACTTCAGCAGAGCAACGCTCTATTGCAATAATTCTCAAGCCAAGGCTTTCTCATGCCTCCTACTCTTATTTATACTAATTCTATCTTCTAAAGAACATTCTAGAGGAAGATATTTCTAGAAGCAGAAGCTTCTATTAAGTATTCTTACATTAGACTTGTTCACATTATTAAATAGGCCTTATTTACTAATGTCGGTCTTTATTACATGGAAAACATATTATTCTACCTATGTGAGGGGTTAGGGAGGTTAGGTCCCTAACAAAATTTCAATATATGAGTATAAATTTTAAATTATTTGTTTTGCTCACTTAATAATATTTTTTGAAATAAATATTGAGGGTTAGCTTAAGTGATTATGAATAAATGTGAGATTTTTTTCTTAAAGTTGAGCATGTTATGGGTTCAAATCTCTTGATCCCCTCGAGGATAGGCTCTATAATTAGGATTGGCGGTTTACTCCATTTACCATTCATGGATCATGGGAAAATATTCTGAGAGTTTTTTGAGAGATATTTCTTTAGAAAAAACAACAACATTTTTCTAATGAGTTTCCCTTTCTTCCCTCTTCATTTTTAATTTAATTTCATTCAACTAATTGATTTAAAGTTAATAAAATCTCTAATAACAATATCTACCTTGCTTCCTCTAGATTGGTTGAAAATATTGTTTTTTTTTTAATATAAATTCTCTAATCCATGGAACCTCTTCATTATCCCACACAGATATTCAGGTTAAGACTTGTTTGTATTCATTTCATAACACACCTGTCAAAAAGTGTGACATGTTTTTTTAACAAATCTACAAGTATAAATGCCTCTATCTTCTTTTCCTTGGAAGAATATTGCCATCCTTGGAATTCTTCACCAAACATAGCCATTCTATTTTTTCCTTTTTGGTTAGATGAACATTTTCCTTTAATTAATTATTTCAGAAATCTTAACAACGAACCTATTTTGTAAGTTTGTACAACTCAATCTTGTGCAAGTAATTGAATTAACAATAATTGATCTATAAATGAAATATAATTATATAAGAATATCATAACAAAGATAAGGAGTTAAATATGTTTTAAATAATAGTGATGCGATATGATATATAAACCAAAGATTAATTATAATATAATATATAGATATATATTTTCCGTAAATGGAAGCTCTTCAATTATGTAAACAAAAGATTCATAATATATATTATAAATGGAAGTTAATAAAAAAAAAATCAAGTTACAAAGTTCGGGGAAAACCCTTAGTATTTCCCCTCATTTCGAGGATGGTGCCTGGGGTAAACCCTATAATCTTGAGGGCACATGGCTAGTCAAAAACAAGACTTGAATCCATTACAACGATATACTTATTATGAGCTCAACATGTCACTTGCGGGAAATGAACCATGTGGGGAGAATAACTTCTGCCCAACCACCCTAGCTAAACCCAATTGACTTAAGTTCTTCAATTATGTAAACAAAATATTATGTTTGTATGTGTTGATGTTTAGATAGGTCGGGATCGAAACAAAAACCTCATGAGGATATGAATCCCCGTACGTTTTTAGAGAGGTGGTACTCCTCTTTGGTTGAAATATTGGAAGATTCTTTGTATGGTATTACAATGAATGTAAAGGGTGAATCTTAAACAACAAACCTCGAAAGATCTTCCAAGAAAACTTATATATACAAATGTACAAACCTTATATACAGTTATACAAATATACATCAGATCATTTAAAGATAAGATAAGATAAAATGCGCCAATATAGATTTGTGTCTACAAGGTTTTGGAGTCTGCTTTCAACAAACATTCTTTTTTTCTGGTAAGATAAACTGTACTTGGAATCTGCTATGACTTTTACAAGATGAAGAAACTAAAGGTCTTCAAAGAACTTTAAATGATAATTTCATTACAACCAAAAATGATTTTGATAGACCATACATTTGAAATCACATGCTTTCAACACAAGTATGAGAAATTACTAATGTAGTGCTCAGAGTAGTTCTTTGTAGGATAAATTTATAAAAATACCTCAATATGATAAGTTCAATAATGTCATAAACTAAAATAACTAAAACAACTTCAACAAGGTCTCAATGATTATTACATGAACTAAAATGAATTGCATTTGCTTTTTACAGGCATGGATTGTGCTTTTTGGAACTGAAATGTTACAAGACGATTGAAAATTTCAAAGAAAGAACTGCTTAGACCCAAATCTTCCTATTTTCCATATATTCATGGAAGATTTGATGGAAAGAAACATAAAAGAATAAGATGTAGAGAGACAAGTTTTTAGCAGGACAATCCACTAAATCTTGGAAATATAGATAGTTTCTTCTTGCAGTTTATTCACCACTGTAGAAACTTTTGACTACCAACCTCCTCTTGGTGCTTTCTCTTGCTCTTTTAAAATCTGCTCTCAATGTTCTTGAAGTAGTTAGGATTTGCCTTTCTAGAACTTTCCACGATTCCTTTTTTGAGTAAACCACTTTTAATTAATTCTTTATTAAAGTCTCATTAATGAATTATGTCATTGAAATTGATGCCTCCAAGTGGGGCCAACTTATTTCTTTAATAAATTTTATTTAATAAACTTTATTTTCAAATTTTCAAGTTGAGTGACTTTAACAAAAGTGGACTATGTTTTGCTTTTCTGAGAAAGATATTTTCTCTTTCAACCATGGAAAACATTCTATATGCAATCTTCATTATCTCATATTTCCAACGAGTCCTCCTGAGTGCAATTCGGAGTTCTAGATCTCAATATATGAGCTTGAGAAGTTGAGGTTCCAAACAAATCTATCATCAAATCATAAAAATCATGCTGACTATTATTTAAATTTTTGAGAGAATTATGACCAATTTCATCCCTTGAAACATGTTCTATCTTATTTCTTGTCGAATTACCTTTTTAATGAGGTAATATTTTCTCAAATATGACTCTCAGATCTCAAGTTATGGCCTCCGAAACAACAATGTTGGATCACTGAGAGGGGGCGGTGAATCAATAATGAGCAATTATACCAATTATTTATCCTTTAAACCACAATGTATATTATTTTACTTATTCAACCATTTTCATCTGTTCATCATAAATATCTTACTGTATCATAAGCATTAACATTCATCAGTGCATAATAAATAATAACAAACACATCCACACAATGCACAATACGTCAACATTTACATGGAAACTCAATGCGGGAGAAAACTGTAGAATGATTTTCTTATATGTCAAGAATTACATTGAAGGAAGCACCTGTTGATTATTTGGGTTGGTTGTCATTGATGTCAACCCTTGAAGAAAGTCCGCTAGCGAATTCCGGTAGCACAAAGGTTTGGGTAATGGACCCAAGTTTGTTTGATGTATAATGGTATGAGTTTTAATGTATTTGAAGGTAAGACTATTCTGGATGGATAGTACATGTCATTCCATTTCCGGTGGTATGTGAAACGTCACATAAATCCTCACGGTTAGAGAGTTATCACCATGTGAAGTTGGAGAACCCTCATGAGTCATCTAGAAGCCCCAAAAGGTCAAAGTAGTCAAAGTGGTTGCAAAG